>PVLD010012337.1:0-60883 GCA_004027595.1 Dinomys branickii | reverse complement strand
GTGGTCTGATAATATGCATGTAAAATTGTGATGTTTTGCATTTGCATAAGCATACTTTATTAGTCAGTATGTGGTCTATTTTGGAGAAAGTACCATGTGGTGCCAAAAAGAATGTGTATAATCTGTTGTTACTGGGCAAAACACTCTATAGATTTCTATTAAATTCATCTGTTCTATTAAGGTTTCCTTCAACTCTGCTATTTCTTTATTTTCTGTTTACTTTATCTATCTATTTGTGATAGTGGGAGATTGAGGTTCCCTAGTATAATTGTGTTGATGTTTATTAGATATTTTATGTCAATTAGTGCTTGTTTTATAAAGTTGGGTGCACTATGTTTTGGTGCATATATGCTTATAATTGTTAGCCCTTCCTACCGAATAGTTCCATCAACTGATATGCTTTTTCTGGGGTACTGGGAGTCAAACTCAGGGCCTCATGCTTACCAGGTAGGTGCTGTGCCACTGAGCTAAATCCTCAGCCCACCATTAACTGATATGTAACATCCTTCTTTGTCTCTTTTGATCAGCTTTGGTTTGAAGTCCACTTTGAAAACAAGATAGCTACTCCTATTTGTTTTTGGGTCCCCATGGCATGGAACATGGTTCTTCATCTTCTGAATTTCAGTTTATCAATTTCTTTTTAAACTAGATGAGTTTCTTATATACAATGTATCATTGGATTTTTATTTCTTGGCCCATTCTGCTGATCTATTTTGATTTGTGAATTGAGTCCATTCACATTAATAGTTATAATTGATTTACTCTGGAGCTTAATTGCAGGCGATCAGTCCCATCGGTATCTCTCACTAGCTCTGTGTTCTCAGACAAGCGACTTACTTCTTCCTCATCTTCCTCATGCAAATTAGGAAAATGATGATAGTTATGGGTTGTGAGGATTAGATGAAATAACGAATGCAAAAACACTTACTGTGGATGAAGTATGGCTCTCATTGTCAGTTGGAGAAATCCAAGTCTGGAAACAGCCCAGGATCCTATATTTGCTCTTTCTCCCACTAAAATGGCCCATTGTGAATGCTTTGAACTTCTAGACCTGAGCAGCTTTATCCTTGATGCTACTTGCATGGACAAGCATCTCAGACTCAACTGTTTCCATGATACCCACATTAAAAAAATAATTGTGCCAGGGCTGGAAGTGTAGCTCCGTGGTACAGTGCTTGCCTAGCATACACAAAGCCTTGAGTTTAATCTCCACCAACACAAAACAAAACAAATAATTTTGCAGGTAAACTTTCCTGAACAAAAAAAGAAAAATCTTTGAAGACAATGAATTTTAATAACCTTATCCAGTTGAAAAACCATTGCTGACTACCTCCTCCTCTTCTTCTGCAAATTACCTCATATTCTTCTGCTTCTTGGAAGGAAAGGAGCCAGGTAGTAGATATTAGAGAGAAGGTTTTTCTCATGGAACTGACCGAGTGTGGAATGAGTTTCCTTGTGCAGTGGGAGTACACTGTCCTTGTGTATATTGTGATAAGGACAAGGTGGCCATCTATCAAAGGTTCTATGGCATTTCTGCCCCTACTGAGGCCAGAAGACCACTCCTAAAGGCCACTGTCAGTCTGCAGCGACAATGAACTGGCTGAAACATTGAGAACTGAGGTTGCATTAAACATCCAACAGCCACTCATATCCCCAGGCCCAGGCAAACAACCTGCTGTCTTTACAGATATATTTTTTTCCTAGAAATTTCATAGAAATAGAATCATGTGCTCTTACACAGCTGGCTTTTTCACTTACAATATTTTTCAATTCATTCATTTTGTTGGGGGATAAGTAGTTCCCTTTTTCCTCCCTTTTGTTGCTGAGTTATTCCACTGTGTGGATATAACCGTATTTCATTTTGTCTAGTTGTTTATGGACATTTGGCTTGTTTCCTGTTTGGAGCTGTTAATAATAATACTGCTGTGCTATGAACATGTTCACACAAGTGTTTATGTACCAATGTTTTGAGTGAAACTGCTAGATCATACTGTATGTTTAATTTTTTAAAGAAACAGTCAAGTTTTTCCAAAGCTGTTACACCATTTAGCTCCCAGCAGTGATGTAGAAAGGTTTGTATATCTGCTTGCATTTCCAGTGCTTGGTATGGTCAGTCTTTTTACCCTAGCCACACTAGTGGGTGAGGAACTGCATGTCCTTATGCCTTTAACTTGCACTTCCCTAATGACCCATGATGCTCAGCACCTTCTTACATGCTTATTTGCTATCATATGTCCTATTTAATAAAGCACTTATTCTACTCTGTTGAGATCCAGGCTTTTAAAAATAAAGCCTGACCAGAGGCCACCTTGGTCACACTATTAATTCACTCTTCTCCTGAGGTGCTGATCGATCCCCACAAACTATGTTAGCATTTATAAAATGAAAAATTCAAACAGCGAGTAAGAAGTATTGGGTGGAGTTCAGTTCACTGAGACACTTCATGAACATTACCAACACTTCTTTTTATAAAAAAATGTCTTTATTTTGCCCAAATGTATATACTGTGTGTATATGAATATGTATATGGTATATATTCATTAAGGCAACTTAGTATTTAAAAGCATTGGGAAAATTTAAGTGACTTACCACTCTTAGCATCTTGTCATTTCTGTACATTTTGACATAATGTGCATTACTTAAAAAAAATAAATTTCTAAAACACTCATCAGTTCCAAAATGAAGAGCAGCTTCCTTGCTGAAATCTCGAAAGCTAAGCCTTTTCTGCTACTATGGAGGAGTGACTTCCTCCTACCACCCTGGTGCCCCACCGGGAGGGACAACATGAGCCTGGAATGACTCCAGGAGGGGTCAGGAGCCAGGCCTTCTGCCCAGATATAGTGGCAGATAAAAGACAATTAGAACTACAGTCCAAGTGCTGTTTAGCAGGTGAGGACACCTAGGCCTGCAGAGCCAGAGTGAATTTCTTGTGACCACTAGAAAGCAGAGCCACACAGGAAATAGAGCCAAGGGTCCTTCCTTACCCACCTGAGCACCCTTCTGGCCTGGCCACACCACTTTCCCCAGTATGATCAAACCTTACACCTACCTCACTCAAAGCCCAAGTTTTGCCAGCCAGTTCTATATTTAAAATCAAAATTAAATATTTCAACATATATTTTTTAAATAGTTGCGCAGTGCTCAGCTTGATAATAGGAAAATCATTCATTCCACAAAGGGCACCTTATAAGGCTGTCTTTCCAAAGAAAAACCTTAAAAGAAATTTCTTGGCCATGTGCAAAATATCTACCTAATTAACATGAACACTCATATTACAAGGCAATTAAGATGATTTATTCAAAGAATTTTATAGTCATGCCTTAGTACCAATTTATAATAAACTGGAGAAATGAGAGCAATAATACTATCATCCTAGTTAAATATAAGCACCATAAATAATATTTACACCTTCAAGCAATTCATATACCCTTCCTAAATAACAAGACTAGAATGTGGAGCTTTTGCTTTTCAGTAGGACAAAATACATTGCTGAGATTTGTTTCTTATTTTATTTTATTTTTTTGCAAGGCTAACATCCAAAGACAAACTTTCCCTGCCCTATAGAGGACTATTTTTTTCTTGAAAAAGCAATTTAAACTTTCAGGGACACCCTCATTATTACCTGGCCACTCTTTCTAAGGGAAACCATACTTCAGTGTGCAAAAGCAAAATCACTTCCAGTGCCGGGTTCCCACACTTCGACATTACTGAGTGGGTTGTATTATATTTGTTGTTTGTTAAGGATTTATCTGCCTCTCATAGTAAGTCATTGCTCTGCCTTCGACAGCAGAGTTGCTGTGTGGACTAACTAATGGTGTGTGTAAGGCACTTAGCCCAGGCCCTGGCACACAGCTAGTGTGACCTTGTGTTACCTGCCACTATCACCATATCATCTTTACTATTTACTGTATTCTAGGCTCCCAGATGTCCAGAACAGACTCTGGCACAAACATAGACACCAGTGGGGGCGGGGGGTGGGCTTTGAAGAACTGGCAGCTAAGTACTGGGCCATTGAGATGGTGTCATTTTGCATGAAGGTGTTCCCTGCCTTCTTCAGCAGATCTTACGGAACTATTTTCATGGGGTCGGGGGTAACGCCAAGCCAAGTCACAAGCCCTGGACCCTCACAGCTGCGTGCTAGAGGAGAACATGTGGGGACAGCAAACAAGTGCCAGGAGAGAAGTATAGCGATAGCAGGGAGCAGGACCTTGCAACCCCCTGGAGGACCGAAAAAGGCAAGTCCCTTTAGCTGCCTGGTTCTGGAGGCTGGAGATGGTTCCAGGAGGGTGGATAGAGAGGAACTCTTTAACCCCTATTCCTTTTCGGCCTGCAGGGGGCGCTGAGGACAGCCGGGGGACGTGGGTCAGCGTCCGCACAGATCTTCCAGAGGTTCTGCAGCCCCGAGGCCCTCCTCCTCTTCTACGTGCCCTTCCAGCCTCTGCTGTCCTCTACTCATCTTTTATACATTTACTTCCCTCTTGGTTTTGTCCATATGACTTTACAGGCGTACTGTTCTCTCTGGGGAAAGACCGAGTCTCTGTGCTCTAAGCAACCCTGAGCTGGTGGAATCCTCAGAGTTTGGGGTTCTCTTTCCCCCTGCTGCTTCCCTCACACAGAATATGCTTTGCCTCTAGAAAACTTTTTTAATTTCTGGATTTGGCAATGTTTGAGGTGTCAAAGTGCAATCTCAGTAATTAAAGCCTTAGGGAGGCATCCCTGCGGGAACTTCCACTGCTAATAAACCCAGTGAAATACTGTTTCTTCAACTCCTCTCTACAGTTCTCAGAGGTCTTTGGAGCTACAATATGTGTGTATGTGTGTATGTGTGTATATGTATGTGGGCATATACACTATATGTAGACTCATCTGGGAAGTAACTCTACCTTACTCTGCTGTTACTTAAGTATGAAAAATGTCTTCCATTAGAAGAATCTCCTATGGTCAGGTAGAAGTAAGTACTGGTGTGCTTTTGCACGGTAGGGTGTGTATAGATAGCAGTAACATACTGCGCATCTGAAAAACCTAGGCAAAAGGTATTTGGATAAATAAGTGGTAAATGTTTATTTATCATAAATAAAGATACAGGAAGATAAAGATATGCTTACACTGATTTGAACATCACACTGTGTATATATAAGTTACACCATCACCTGGAACCTCATAAATATGTACAATTTTATTTTTCTGTATCAGTTAAAGCATACTTTAAATTTAAAAAACCATAGAAATTGTGTAGCTAACACCATTTTCTCTATTCCTACATATTTAAAGAGACGCGTGCTTTTTTATTATATTGGAATGCCTTTCTTACCAGTTCCTGAGTAAACCAGAGAATGTCATCTTTATGCCCTCTAACACCTCCCCTTTACGAGGTGTTGTATAATTACCATGCTCTCTCACTACAAGACTGCATTTACTTCAGTCAGCAACTCTGCATTATTTTTCTCATTTTACAGATGCCAAGAATGAGGCAGAGAGGGTGAAGATTTCTTCCCTAATCACACAGCCCAGCTGTGAGTGGCAGCGGCAGTTGTAAGATTGCTGAGCTTGAGGCAGAACACATCCTACTTCAGTGTCGTATGCCCTTAGAGACCGGACTGCGCCTCTACATTAGAGAGCTTGTTATTCCTCTAATCAAAAATGCAACCAATTCTCCCTCCCATTGTTCCTTCTGCTAATGATTGGTGGCTCCCCAGTTACCATAAAATTAAAACAGAAGTATAAAAAATATCACTTCTACCTATGGTTCTTGCCATGAAGAAATAACTAATCAACTTAAATAACAAGAAAAAAAAATAGTATCCAGGGTACAAAGACTGTAAGTATTTTCTACTAGAACAAAGGGTGATAACTACTGGCTTTGCTAGGATCCACAGATGAAAGGCTTGAGATAGAGATTTTCTCCCTGCAATTTATCAGGGCATCGCTGCCCTGAGAAATGGCTAAGGAGGGAAGCCATCAGAAAAGAGAAGTGGAAGGAGGTGGTGTCCAGTAGAGATGCTTTAGCTCCCTCTACTCCAGTGTCTCAGGACTGCCCTGAGTTAGCCTGGCCTTGGGGAAGGGAGCTCAATTTTATAACCCCACCCCAGTCTGCCACTGATCATGTGACAGACCACTGTAAGAATTCAGGGTAAGCAAATGGGCCAATAAAAATATCTGTACAACTACAGTGAGTTAAAAGTCCACTGGGTGCCAGTCGCTTACCTGTATTATTCCCAGTCCTTAAAACACCCCTACAAATTAACTTCATTTCATATACAGAACTATGATTTCTTACATGTGCATATATTGCCCGCATCACTTACCTTAACTCTCCCCTGCAAACACCACAGGGCCATGCCCTTGCACTTAAATGAAATTGTAACAAATGGTGAACACTCAACAAATATATATTGAGCACCCACTATGTGTTTGACTCATTTAGAGAACTGGAGGAATAGAAGCAAATAAGACAGGAGGGGCCTCTGCTTTCACAGAGCTTCCATACCCAAATGACAGAACCCACTTCTAGTAGAATGATTGCTGCCTAAGAATACTGGGTAGTGGGCTAAGGGAAGACAATCAGGGAGGCCTCTGATAAGAGATGTTATATGAGCTAAGGTCTGAGGAAAGAAAACAAGACAGCAATGCTACCATCTGGGGCAAGAGTAGTGTCATCTAAGCATAGAAACAAAAGCAAGCTTCGCAGGTGTAGGAACAAGAAGAGAGGAATTTTTTGGCTGGAGCTAAGTGAGTGAGAGAGCAAAACCAAACTGAGGACGAAGTTAGACACTGAACTGGAACCAGAAAGGCGGGACAAGTGCAGGCCATACAGCCCTTGTAGGTTTAGATACCAAATTGGAACAGTTTAGTGTTTCAGGCAATAGACTAACATTTGAAAAGAATCCCCCCTTTTTTTCCTTTCGAGGGAATGAACACAAAACCTCACATATGCTAGGAAATAATCTTTTCCTGAGTTACAACCCCAGCCTCTTTTATATTTTTATTTGGGGACAAGGACTTCCTAAATTGCCTGGGCTGGCCTCAAACTTTCCATCCTCAAGCCTCAGCATCCCCAGTAGTGGGGATTACAGACAGGAGCAGATTAAAAGACCCTGTTTTGTGGTGCATAGATAGCTTGCATGGGAAATAGCACAGAGAAACCAGGGAGGCCAGCCTGGAGCCCTCTAGTGAGCCAGAAAGGTGATGTCGCAGGTTCGACAATAATGAAGATAAAGAAGAGAAGCAGATGGATTTTGAACTTGTTTGTTTGGTTTCTTCTTTTTTAAATATGGAACCCTTCATGAATCTGCATGTCATCCTTGCACAGGGGCCACGCTAATCTTCTCTGTATCGTTCCAATTTTAGTATATGTGCCGCCGTAGCAAGCACTGAACTTGTTTCAAACCTAGCGCCGATGGAGCTTGCTTTGGGAGAGATGAAAAGCAAAATTCAAGAGTAACATTTAGGTTTTTGGATTTAGCAACGGGAAGAACGATGGTGCTATTTCCCAGGTGTGGGAAGTTACGAAGGAAGAGTGTAGTGAGAAGTAGTGTTAAAGAATCAAGAATTCCTTCTCAGACGTGGTCAGTTTACAATGCCAGTGGGGCATTCACACAGGAAATCAAGTCAAAAATTTGATGTAGGAATCTGAGCTCCAGGTAGAGGTCAGGAGGTCACGGGGGGGATGTAAGTGTGGAGCAGTAACTATGGACAATCCCGGAGCACTGAGCCTGAGATCTCCTAGGGCAGAGGCAGCCAAGGAAGGAAGCAGACTTGGGAATGGTGCCCAGGGCACTCGCTGTCTCAAGATGAGTAGCAGAGGTAAAGCCAGCAATGGGACTGAGGGGGAAAACCTGAGGCATAGTCTTAAAAAGCGGCATCAACTTTAAATATCTTTCTCCAAAATCTCATCCGCCTGAAAACAAGCCTAGAAAAGGTAAGATCTGTCCCACCTTCCTTTCATAATCACCCCTTTCTCATTTCCATCTGCCCAGATCTTAACTGTGGCACTATGCCCTGTGTATAATAATGTCTCAGGCACAAAAACAGAAATGATTAGAGAGACTAATGTCAGTTTGATGAAGTTAATACTGTACTATGGGTACCACATCTGTGTGCATCAGGTCATGTCCAGTTTTTTGCTTCGTGCAAATTTTCACTTGAACCTTATTGGAATTTGAGTTGATAGCTCAGAAGTAGATCACTGGGAAATAATTGGTTTTTTGTTTTTTTGTTTTTTGTCTTTTTGAGACAGGGTGTCACTATAGCAGTTCAGGCTGGCCTTGAGCTCACTTTGTAGCCCAGGCTTGGCCCAGGCTTGACCTTGCAACAATCCTCCTGCCTCAGCCTCCTGAGTGCTGGGATTACAGACATGCACCACCATGCCCAGCTGAAAATAATTGTGATCAACCTCTCTATGATTTGGGATAAACAAATCAGAAGAAATTCAAACAATTGGTCAGCACTTCTGTGATAAAAGTTTCTATCCACTTGTTTACATAAACAAGTTGTCTTGAATTTGCATCTTTTAAAAAGAGAAACTAGAGAATTGATATTGAACTGTATGTAACAATAATTCACAGTATCCATGAGTTAATTAACTAATTGGGTCATGGGGCCCTCGCCAACTCATAAGAATTTGTAGTTATAATAAAATTATACTTTCAGGTGAATACTTTTTCTTCAAAATTTGTAATCTACACTATTTATGTTATTTTTAGTGAAGTGTATTAAATAACTAATGATAACTGAATCTAAAAGAAATGTTTCAACTCAGAGGGCCTCATAGACAGCTTAAAAGGTTGATTTTAACTTATAAACATAATTTGGTTTCAAAGAAGTCAGTAGAGTGCTAAAATATATTGGGAAAAAGTTGTGTGGGAAATGGTGAATGAAAATATAAATTTAAGGGAAAAGGAACAATGTAAAACTTCTGTTGAAAAGCTCTATTTTCTAAATGGATTATGGTGAGGATCAAATTGCTATGGTGTTTAGATTCCACTGGGCACAATTAAAAAGAGCAATATAAGAGTTTTATTTTAAGATGTCAATATTTATAAAATACTGGAAATTCTATCCCTAGCAACTATTTAAACTTACAATGAAAAATATAGATGTCAATTCTAAAAGTGCATTAATGGCTACAAAATTTTACCAATCCTTTTAGGGAGTCTGTGAGTAAAAGCATTTGAAAACAACCTGTGGAAATCGAGAGGGAAAAGATCTTCAAACAAAGTGGTAGGCTGCTGAGGGACGTGGCTGCAATCACACTGGCCTCTGGCAGGTCATAGGTGACCCCGAGAGTAGCTTTGGTAGAAGGAAAGTGCCTCTTCACAGTGAGCTGAGGAAAGAATATGAAATGAGGAAGTAGGGGCTCCAAGTAAAGCTAAATTTCAATACATTTTGCTATGAAAGTGGATAGAAAATGCTCAGTAAATTTAGCTATGAAGAATAGAAGCCAGGCGTGGTGGTGGACAACTGTAATCCCAGCACTTGGGAGGCTGAGACAGGAGAATCGTTGTGAGTTTGAGGCCAGCCTGGGCTACAAAGTGAGCTCAAGGCCAGCCTGAACTGCATAGCGAGACCCTGTCTCAAAAAGACCAAAAAAAACAAAACAAAACAGAAAAGAGATCATAGCTGGAGGTATATGTAGGATCAAAGGAAGGGAGAAGAAGGGAGGTGTTACCACACAGACATTGCCAGTGGGAAACCTCAAACAGAAGGAAAACCTGATACTACTTGAGGGAAAGGAGATAAGTCCAGGTTGGGAGTGGGACCTGAATCACAGGCCAAGTATGGGCATATCTCCCACTGGAGTAAGAAAGAAGGAATGCAGCGCAGGTAAAGAGGCCGGGACCGCTATCTCCATAGATAAAGGCAGTGAATAGTAAAAAATGTTATGGGTCAAGGAATTTGTCGTCTTGATATGATCAAAACTTATTTTAGTGATGGTAGTAGAATAAAATGAAATAAAAGAGTACAATGTGCCAGAGAGTAGAAGGCTGGCGTTTGGTACTTCAGGGGAGATGAAATTATTGGTTTGGTCAAGGGACGGACAGCCAGGTGGAGTGGAAGAAGGGATAATTAGAGATGATGAAGTCGAAGACCTGAAGAGCCTGGGATATCGGCTGGATCACCCTTGTAGGGACCGAGGCCACCGAGAACATTACAGGAATGTAACAAAGAAGACACTGAAGCAGGTCCCAGCCTTAACAGTTACCAGATGTAACTGGGAGGCTCAGGGCGCACGAACGTTACTCAAAGAGTTGCCGTTTGTAAAAGACGAGAGGAGACGAAGAGTAGACAGACAGCAGGTAGCCAGGACATCTATCCCACCTTGAGGCTCTGAGCAGCATGGGGCATGAGAGCAAGCAGGCACCACCTAAGACGAACTTCAGGGAGGGGGGAGCCGAGGGAGCAAGACGGCCAAGGGCAGGTCAGAGAGGAGGTCCGCGGCGCTGAGGGGGCTGCTGAGGGCGGGCTGAGGTTGCCCGTGCACAGTGTGGAAGCGCACTGGGGGGAGTCAGGGTGACGCTGAGTGCCACAGGAAGCCAGTGCTCCTGTGGTGATGTTGGTAATGGTAGGATTTCTCATGCTAACTGCAAGTAAGAAGGTGTACCATCAGGGCATTCTAAATCCAAAGGATTTAGCTCAAAGAGATATGAATGAATAGTCTCAACGCTCTGGTTTTTCATTTCTCACGGACAGCAAAAGCGAAGCACGCACTGTGACAAGCCCCTGTAGCGCCAGCTATTCAGGAGGCTGCTGTAGGAGAATCAGCTGAGTTCAGAAATTGGAGGCGAGCCTGGGCAACAAATCAAGACTGGGAGAAGGGAGGGCCAAGGACTGGCAGCCATGTGCAGAATCAATAAAATAGAAAAGTTGCTTGTGAACTCTCTTCACAACTTATGCTCAGGGGGCTGGGTGTTTTCCTTTCTTCCTTTCCCTTTTCTTGATGTTCCTGCAATTTCGGTACACTATCATCAAAGAGTAGTAATGTAACAGTCATGTGACCTAAGACTAGCATTTTCTTTTATTTCAAAGAGCTTTCTTTTTTTTTTTTTTGCAGTACTGGGGATCGAACTCAGGACCCTGCGCTTGCTAGGCAAGCGCTTATTCCACTGAGCTATATCCCCAGCCCCTCAAAGAGCTTTCTGCCCAAGCTTTTCATGATATCCAATATACTTTAATGCTCAATTGAGGAAACCAGTTCTTCATAGGATGAAATGAAAATACCAAACATTAAAAGATTTTCAGATAATAAATTATAGACAAACTCAGAGAAATAGGTGGTTTGATTTTTACTTATTCATTTCGAGCAAACCTAAATTTTAGATCTTAGTCTAGTTTGCTTCACGGATTTTTCTTAGACTGAGTCTTTGCTATAAATTCTGCTCTTCTAAATAAGGAGGAAAAACCTTTCTGTGTGTGAGTTAATGGCATTAACTCCAAAATAATGCATATCAAGGAAATAGGAAAGAAGAAACTAATATTTGAGAACTACAATAATTTCCCCTTCAACTCCTGTTAGACCAGCATTATTCCCTCCATTTTACAGATCAGAAAAAAGAGTTTCATTTACATGATGGAGAATTTTTCCATTATGTAGCTGGACAATGGGAAGGCAAGGTTCAAGCCTAGATCTTCTGGTTTCCACACAGTTCATTCTTCTTTGATGTCCCAACACTAGCCAGTGCAGAGCATGGAATGGAGAACAAAGAGGTGCAGAAATGAGTATGATGTGGTTCCCACTTTCAGGGTGTTTATAGCTTTGGAGGGATTGACACCCGCATAAGCTCAAACCCATTGTCCTGAGGATAAAATCAAAGCTAGATGGAAGATCAAAACATATTATGCAGAAAAGAGGTTTCTTGGGATGGGATTTGAAGGATGGACAGACGTTCAGCAAAGGGAAGATACATGGCCGCATGCTTGGCTCCCAGCAGCAATCATATTTCTTTTGAGATCAATAGCCCAAATATAGACCATGCTAGGCAACTTCCTTTGACTGTATCTGACCTGGTTAGAGGAAAGTTACATGTTTGCCTTGTTTGCATCCCAAGAGCAAGAGATGCCGTTTAGTGTAGCTGTGTTTAAAAGGCAGAAGGAGGTGGGGAGTGGGAATAGTTAGGTGTCCCTTGATGTCACTAATGATGAAAAAAAATCTCTCCGGCCCTCCACTGTTGCTAAAATATGTGGCTGCCATACAGACATCATCTGATAATTTTCCTTTCTTAAGTGACCCAGAGTGATATCAGAGGCTGTGTCTAGGGCTTAGCTGACCTGGTTAGAGGAAAGTTACATGTTTGCCTTGTTTGCATCCCAAGAGCAAGAGATGCCGTTTAGTGTAGCTGTGTTTAAAAGGCAGAAGGAGGTGGGGAGTGGGAATAGTTAGGTATCCCTTGATGTCACTAATGATGAAAAAAAATCTCTCCTGCCCTCCACTGTTGCTAAAATATGTGGCTGCCATACAGACATCATCTGATAATTTTCCTTTCTTAAGTGACCCAGAGTGATATCAGAGGCTGTGTCTAGGGCTTAGCTGAGTTTTTTTCTTTGCAAAAAATCTTAACTGACAAAACGCTTTCTTTCCTAGCATTATGACTTTGAAATCCTTCTCCTAAGTAGAACCCTTCAAATAAAATTAAAACTCATAGATTCATTTAACCATCAAATAACCATCTGAGGGTTGGGGTGGTGCTCAGTAGTAACTGCCTAACATGCACCAAGAAACAAACAACAAATAGCTGAAATAGTTATTATCCCTACTCTAGAATGAGAATATGGGGTTTCGGACGTGTTCAACTTTTCCATTAGCTTCCTCAGAGACTTAATGATTTTATTTTTTAAAAATCTGCAAGGTTTTTTTTATCCAGTTTTCTTTTTAATGCCTCTATCCAAGGATCATGCAGATGGTAACTACATGAATAACAGTTAAATGTACAATTTGATTTTACTAGTATATATTAACTATGGAACATTCTACCAAATCTAAACTTGGGGTAACTGCCAGTGTTATCTGCTGAGAATAACTGACAAAACAAAGAATTCCAATTCTGTATTCCTATTCCAAATATCTTCTTTTTTGTCTTTGTAAAAATAAAGCTCCTTAGCCGAGCATGGTGACGCATGCTTGTAATCCCAGCACCGGGGAGGCCGAGGCAAGAGGATCATTGCAAGTTCAAGACCAGCCTGAGCTATGAAAGGAACTCAAGGCTAGCCTGAACTGCATACCAAGACCCAGTCTTAAAAGGCCAAAAAAAAGAAAATGAAAAAAAAAGAAAGAAAGCTCCTTAAATTGCTCATAGACTTGAATTTCAAACATTATATTAATAAATATGAAATTATATGCATAATATTATTTGTAAACAAAAATGATTGGCATATTTTAAACCAGTAAACAAATGTGATTTGTTATTAAGTTAATGGCTCAAAATAAAATGAAGTTTATCAGCTTTTCTCCTCAACCAGTCACCTTTCTGGTCAAGAGAAAGAACCCAAATTAAAAACAACTGTTAGTGAATATGGTAGTTCTTTCCTATGCTTATCTATAGCCAGTGTCATTGTCTGGCTAGACTACTCCCAAATGGACATAAGATACAAGTTTCCATTCTGTATAGATATTAAAACATGGCCTGACAAACACTAAAGATAAATGGAGAGCAGCTGAGAACTTCAAATGTGTATTTTACAATAAATATACCATGTGCTTCTGAGAATTTGCTTGAATCAATATTTTAAGTCATATTGTTGCCCAATTCTATTAACCAAATGTAAAGGGTTCAGTGCAGGATAGAGCTAAAACACTTTGCTAATTTATGTTTATTGATAAGGAACTTGGCGAGAGAAGAAATAAGCTTTTACTTCAATAAAGAGAGCAGCTTTAGAACTTGGAACTTAATATTGCTACAGAACTAGTGGGAAAAATACAGCTGGAAACTACCTTACAGGACACAAATCTGTGTGGTCACCCCATCCCGTCTTCCAACACACACCGTCCACAAAATGCAAGGATTCTGCTCATTGGGTCATAAATGAGGAAGTGATCAATTATGAGTTTTGGCTCAAAGCAGCAGAACCAACTCTGGAAATGCATTGGAGAATTCTGGGAGCCCTGCCGAGTACACAGGACTTGAACAGACATGAGTAAAAGGGCTCCATGGGGTTGGGAAGCTGGATCAGGCACAACAAGAACCTTAAGGTCAGTGTGCTGCTGCACGTTGTCACCTGTTCTTCTCATGCACAAGAATCAGCATCCTGAGAGAGATCCTATGATTGGTGAAGGTCACTCAACACCCATTCCCTGGCTGGGCCGGGACAGGAAGAGAAAGGATGTGGCCTTTTTCACCTTAGAGATTCATCTGGATTTGCGCTGCCAGCAAAACATCACACGACTCGGGGAAAGGAATTCTCCAAATGAAATTCAATGTACTTTTGAAGAGAATGGATATGAGGCTATCTAGACAATGTGTTCACTAACATAAGTTTAGGAAGGGCTGATAATCAAGACCTGCAAACACACTGGTAGCGTTCCCAAGAGAATCATTACAAGACTACTGGGTATGGCATAGAGTGATGGTCATGACACATGCCAGGCGCTGGGCTATGACTTAGTTACATTACTGTGTTCAACCTGCTCAACAAATCTACTAAGTGCTCTCACTATTATTTCTGTCTCACAGTAAGATGAAAAATAATCTTGAAGTTTATTAAGATAGATCAGGGTTTTTAAACTATGGTACTATTAACATTTGGGGCCACAAATTTCTTTGTTGGGGGTGAGTGTATGCATTACAGGATGTTCATCAGCATCTCTGTTCTCTACCCACTAGATATTGTTAGTTCGCTGCTCCTCAGCTGTGACAACCAAAACTGTCTCCAGATGTTGCCAAATAAACCTAGCACAGAATGATATTACTGCCAGTGGATGATCACTCAGATGTAGTAATTCGCCCAAGTCACATTCGTAAGAATGTTTTTAGACCCATCTAAATGCAAAGCCCAAACCATGTGTTTGTGACGCTTCACAGTTTACAAAGCACTGTTAAAAATATTTGTATTGAATATTGGCAAATTATAATTATATATATTTATGGAGGTACAAGAGATATCACGATATGTGTATACAACAGGGAGTAGTTAAATCAAGATAAGCCATCCATCACGTAAATACATTTAATCCTTCCTTTTAACTGAAGCATTGCTCCCTTTGACCAACACCTCTTCCCTTCCACCCACACCCACGTCTGTTAACCACTACTGTGTTCTGTGCTTCTGAGTTCCTTTGTTTGTTTCTTTGTTTTAGATTTCAATCTTGTCTTTCTTTGTCTGGCTTATTTCACCTAGCATGCTGTCCTCAGGGTTCACCTACGTTGCCACAAATGACAGAATTTATCTGTTTTTAAGGCTGGAGAGTATTCCATTGTGTATATACAACATTTCTTTACCTCTCCATCTATTAATACACATGTCGGTTGATTCTGTAATTTGGCTATTGTGAATATGCTACAATAGTCATGAGAGTGCAATGTTTCTTTGACATAATGCTGTCAGATCCACTGGATACATACCCAGAAGTGGACTGATGAATTACATGGTAGCTTATTTTTTTAAGTCTTTGAAAAACCTCCATACAGTTTTCCATAATGGCTGTAGTAATTTACATCCCTACCAACAACGCACAAGGGTTCCCTCTTCTCTACATCCCCACCAACACTTGCTGTTTTTCATCTTGTTTATAACAGCCATCCTCACAGGTGTGAAGTGGTATCTCATTGTGATTTTAATTTGCATTTTCCTATGATTAGGGAAGTGGAGCATTTTTTTTCATTTATCTATTGACCACTAGTATGCTGTCTTTAGAGAAGTATCTTTTAAAGTTCTTCCTCTATTTTTTTAATTATTTCCTTTCTCCTGTTGACTCATTTGTATTCCTCTGTACTTTGGATACTAACCTCTTATCAGATATGTAGCTTGCAATTACAGCACTTTCTCTCAGTCTATAGGTTGTCTTTTCAATCTTATTTTCTTTGAGGTATAGCAGAATTTTACTGTGATGTAATCCCATTTGTCTGTTTTTGCTTTTGTCACCTGAGCTTTTGGAGTCAAATCCAAATAATCATCACCAAGACCAAACGTTACGTAGTTTTCTCTGTTTTCTTCTAGTAGTTTTATACTTTTAGGTCTTATACTTAAATCTTTAATCCATTTAGAGTTGTTTCTTGCAGGTGGTATGAGATAAGGGTCCAATTTCACGCTTTTGCATGTTGATATCCAGTTTTCCCAATATCCTTTATAAAAGAGACTTTTCCCATTGTATGTTTTTGGCACCGTAGCCAAGTCAGTTGGCCGTGTGTGGGTTCATGAAGCACTTTCACACAGATTGTTTCATTGTGTCTGACAACACTCTTGTGGGGGAGGTAAGACAAGCTTGGGTACATACCCAGAAGTGGATTCATGAATCACCTGGTAGCTTATTTTTAAGTTTTGAAAAGTTTTTGTATTCCTTTTGAAGAGATGCACCCTTACACAGTTTTTAACTTGCCAAAGATCACTCAGCTCTTACTTTGCAAGGTAGCACTCTAAATCCTCTTTGTGTGGGTTTTGTTTGGCTGTTTTTGACAGTTGTTTGTTGGTTTGCTTGCTTCCTACCCAGTATTTCCTTAGCCTGCCACAATTTTAGTAAGGGATAGAATTAAAATTGAGAAATGAATTCCTTAAACAAAATGTTAAGGAAAAGCAAGTTATCCTTAACTGATTGGGTCTGACTATTTTAAAGAAATAAGAAGTCAGAGGAATGGAAGGAAACAAAGGAGGAGAAAGGAAGATAGGAAAGAAGAGAAAATAAAGCATCTGGCTGCTCTGAGTCTTCTGCTCACCCTCACCAACAGCAGCCCTCCTGCCTCATAATTCAGTTTGCACCCGAAAGAGCTAGAGGAGAAAGGTCCTTTGGGTTTCCTCCCAGGACAGCTTCTTCTAACATGCTGAAGCACAGTTTTATTTATGACTCAGAGGGAGGACTGACTCACAAATACCACTTTACCACTTAGCTTTTCATTGAAGGTCCGTGGCCAAGACCAGGTCAAATGCAAGGCAGCTTGGAGTAAGAGATCAGATGAGCTCATGGTCCGAGGCAGAATGGCTGCACATGCTTGGGAAAGAAAGATTTGACAGCTGGGATGTTCGTGACTTAAAAGCAAAACAAAACTCCTGCCTAATCAGGAATCGCGGCAATGCCGAAAAAGAAAACAACACGCCTTGCTTAATCAGAAGGGCTCTCCAACCTTCCCCCATTTGCATGGAAGTGGAAACCAGCAATAATGGTCAAGAACCACTAATGATCCTGAAGAGCAGGCACCAGCTGTCATCCAGCCACCACTGGCCACATGTCTCAGAGACACAGCAGCTGCCCATCTCTGGTAAATATGTGACTGTTAGGGGGACAGTGTGAGGCTGTATGGTTGTGTGAGCAAGAGCCCAGGTTAAACCAGCTCCTCTCCTTTTCGCCAGACAGACAGAGCCTACGACGTCAGCAGACCACATTTAAGCCCCAGCTCTGAAGGTGGGTGTGACCTTGTCTACGTTCCTTACTTCCTGTAGCGCTCAGTTTCTTCATCTTAAGATGGAAACAGCCATACCTGCCTCCCCGGGATTATTGTGAAGACTAAATTCAAGTGTATGTGTCAGATAGCTAAGATAATAAAGGCTGTACAGTAGTTGATCATTCATGGCAATAAAGGCCTTCACTATAGAATCTCAAAACCCAGCTTCCTCTGTTGTGCAAGCCTCATCCCCCTCTGCTACCGGCAAGCACATACTAAATGTGGTGGGCTGAGTTTAACTTCTCCCTTCCCACTGTACTCGGCAATAGTCCCCCAAATATCCCTTCTTTTACTTTAAGAGATCTTTCCCTCTTTTCGTGAACCACAGCCACTTCCGAGAATTCTTTAATGAAAGAATTGGATAGAGTGGTAGTAAATGCTATTCCAAGCAATTGCTCCTGCCATGAACTCCTGGCACAACACTGTATTTATTTAGTCCTTGTCATACATAGAACCATTCTGAGGCATATACCATATTCCCTGCTCTTTGAGAGCATATTCTTACTGATATTCATTCATGCACATGAAGTCATGCATCTTTAGAGAGATAAAAAGCTTAGCAATAAAAGAAAATGAGTTCTTTATTTTTAAAGTGCTTAAATGAAAAATAGTCTATGAAAAAAATTTTAATTTAAAAATCTAGGTCAATGGATTTATTAACCAATGGCTGCAAGTAATAAAACTCTACCTAAATCATACAAATACCTAAATACATAATTTATTATCTCTCTCTCCACTGCCAACAACTTATATGGGGAGGCCCAACTTCATTTTCTCCAAGTAGGGACTTCTGCCCATGAGAAAAGATAGGAAACTCAGAATCTTTTCCACATTAGAGTGTGAAAGTTTATAGGCATTGGAAGTTGCTAGTAGACATTGGAAGTTATGTCTAAAGGATATTCCTTTTCAAAAAGAATCTAGACTCACACTAAAGATGTGGAATTTAGACATTTTCAGGTAAAATTCATGAAGAAGAAACCAGGAAAGCAGCCTTTCCATTATCTATCTCTGAAGATTGAGGAATATACTTCCATTTAAGATTTGCTTCTGATCTTTGTCAACTATCTCTTTCTATGTGTTTTTAGGATTCCAGCAAAGGATGAGAAAGTTAGGAATATTGCAGGGCCTATGGGGTTTTGTCTAAATTATGTACTAAGACGAAACCCCATAGGCCTTTCTTCGGCTTTCTTCCTCCCTCTGAACAAGTGTGGCAGAGTGGCTAATTGTCCTCTCAGTATCTGTGTCACCTTCCCTAATAGTGGTGTCATTCTTTGCCCCCTGAACGGAGACACATTGTCACCTCCCTTGCAGCTTGATAATAGGCTTGTGACTTAGCCTGGCCAGTGAGAAGTGTCATATGACAGCTTCCAAGAATATAATTCAGAAAGAGTGTAGATGTTTTTGTCAGTGCTTCCCCATCCTAATGCTGAAATATGGTATCACTGGATGCCACCTGGGGTAAAGGCCAGCCATGGAGCACAAGCATCACAGCAGAGACAGCCTAGCTTCCTGACCCCAAGGGCGTCCCAGTAGCTCTGGCCACCTACCCGTCCTTTTACATGAGACATGAAACAAATTCCTTTGAACTTCTACTTTGTCCCAGCTGATTGTTTCTTAGGATTTTCTCTCACAGCTGGGCAATCCTCACTAATATAGGACGTGAGTGTAGAATCTCAGGATAACCCCAGAGGTTTGTCTGGTCTCTCATTCATCTTTTAGTTGTGAATTCATCATTTGGGCAGATAAGCAACGTGTGTCGCTTCTTTACTACTTAAGCACACTGAGTGCCAGAAGACCACATAAAGCAATGTTGCAAAATAAAACCTACTTATTTTTGTTGTTGTTGTTAACTTTATTGGTACATTATATATATATATATATATATATATATATATATATATATAGTGACCACATTCATCATAGGTCATTTGTACCTGTACATAATACATCTTGATACTTTTTCCCCAAATCCCTTCCCTTCCCTTAAACTCCTCTCCCTTCCTTATTTACAAGAGCTTTGTTTCTATTTTTTCCTTCTATTTTCTTTTTTTTTCTTTTATCTTCCTTTTTTATCCCCTTCCCTTCCTTTGGCTCACTAACGTTCAAATATTTTCTTCCCATTTCCCAATATCTGTTATACATTTTGGTCCTTATTTACACTTGTGGTTCCTCACACTGGAGAAATAATGCAGTATTTGAACATATGTGTCTAATGTATTTCACTTGAGAGTATAGTCTCAAGAGTATACTCTCATTTATCTATAAAATTACCTCAAGTTCATCCTTCTTCACAGCAGAATAGTACTCCTTTGTATAAAAATACCACATCTTTTTTGTCCATTCATCCACTGCTGAGCATCTGAGCTATTTCCAAGATTTAGCTATTACAAATTGTGCTACTATAAATATGGTCATGCATATATCGCTGTGGTATGTTTTTAATGCTTTCAAGAAAATACCAGAAAGGGGAATATTTCCATCAACTGGAACCTCTAGCTTTAGTTTTGTGAGGAATCTCCACACGGATTTCCATAGTGGTTGTACCAGTCCGCACTCCCACCAACAGTGAAGAAATGTCCTTTTGCCCCCACAGCCCACCCAGCATTTGTTATTGGTTGATTTCTTGATAATAGCCATTTTTTGTGTACTGAGATGGAGTCTCACTGTTGTTTTAATTTGCATCTGTCTAATGACCAGTGATGCTGAACATTTCTTCATGTATTTATTTGCTATTATACTTCTTAATCTCAGAAGTATCTATGCATGTCATATGCCCATTTTTGACTAGGTCTTTAAATTGGGGGAATCAGTGGGATTTTTTTGATGATCTGACTTTTTACATATTCTAGATGCTAGCTCTTTGCAGAACAGCTGGCAAAGAAAATTCCTACTCCGTAGGTTGTCTTTGCACTCTTGCTGTTCAAAAGCTCTCTAATAAGATGACATCCCATTTGTTGATGCTTTGTATTATTTCCTTTATAATTGGAGTTAATAAAACCTATTTCTAAATTGAAAGGGGCTCACACCTGTACCCGGGTGTCACAATATATTCCCACTTTTGTTGAGATGGCAGCTGGGTAGGTGGAAAGCCTTCCTTCCAGCACGCCACATCTGGGGAATTTTGAGAGCCCAATTACCTTTTCATTTTGTCAAGGAGTGGAAAATAACTTATTGTCTTTACCATGGGGTTAAGTGCCCCTGATTTATTTACCTATCTGCATTCAATTAGAAAAGTGCCATTATTTTCTATTTATTTATAGATGTCATTTTGATTACACCAGTACTTTACTGTGTGTTGTTCACTTCCCCCGAGCAGAGAGGTGTGTTTACAAAGCCCTTCCCCATAATTAGTGTCACTCAGTGGAACAAGGCACCTCTGTTTCATACCTGCCACAGCTGTCATGCTCTCTTCAGAACGAATTGCAGTGATAGACGACTTGAGTCACCCATTTCTTTAGAAAGCAGTGTACAAAATGTTATTGCAGTGGACCTGGCTCAAGGGAAAGCCGTATCAGGTGTTACACTCTGTGACAGCCCCAAACGCAGAGAGAGCCTCTTCTATTACATTTCCAGTTAATTACGCCTTTACTTTTCAATAGCTCTGTGTCATAAAAACGTGGCAGGTAGTCGATTCGGATTAGCTTTATCCTGTCAGGTGATGGCAGACCTCAGACGACACATTAATCAGTCACTTGGGTATTCTATACATGTGAATGCCACTGAGCGTGTTTAAGTGGCAGGGCAGAGGGATGGGTGAGCATTTTTATGGGTATGTATTTCACTAGAATTCCAATAAGAGGACAGTGTCCGTGACAGAAAATATAACATGCTCCATTGCTGTTTAATTTTTCTTTAAGACATTTTCCTATTAACATAAATTGCTTGAAGGAAAAGCACGGTCGGTAATATTTTTCTCCAAACAGAAAGCTTCATGAAATCTTCAAAATGCTTTTAAAAACAACTGTCTTGATCTTTTCCATTGTTTGGGGTACCTCAGAAGCAGTCATAGACCATGCCACACCTAGGGTCAGCAGCAAAGCCTGAAGGAATTTGTTAGACTTTCTCTGTGCTATCCAGTGCAGGTGCTTCTCAGAAAAACTGTTGTCTCAAACAGAACAGAAGTCTCAGGATGTTCTGCTCCAACCATCAATGTAACAAGCGAACTAGAGATACTTCCTTCACATGCTAGAAGCCAGCAGTGTATACTCAGGAAGGATGCAATGGAGACTGGGAAGCTGCTTGGATTAATGCCTGCCACTTCTAAAGGGAGGCTTCCCGCTGCAACAGAAAATATCACCAACAGTGGCTTAACCCATCAGTACCTTTGTCACTGGCTTAACAAAACATTTGAATGTAGCAAGTCCCGCTGGTCTGGAGAATTCCTGACATCATCACAGACCCAGATCCCTTTCATCCTTCCCTGTGTAGGCAAACATTCTTCTACATGTCCCTTCAGGGTCAAACGGTACTCCAGACATCAGCTTCTGGCATGAACTGCCAGGGTATCTCTCTTGTTATCAACAAGTTAAACTGTTTCCCAGAAGCCCACAGGCAAACTGCATCATGCCCCCAACCCCTAGCCAAGCAGCTAGGAAAGAAAGCATCTGGAATTTCTGTCTCTAAAGCGGGACATGGGCAAAAGAGAAAGGAATTGGAAAATTCTGATGAGCCAATCAAGAAAGACTGACACAGGGCAGCCCCTGGCAATGCAGAGATGGGCAAGCTGGAATTAACCAGGTAGTAGCCACCACCCTCCACTTAATTTGGACATAGAAGTGCAGCCTTAATGTTGCAGCAATCTATTCTCAACCCTGCACTCAGAGGAATCTTGCTACATTGGGTACTGATCAAATCCATGGTCCAGTAAAAACTGTCAATGACTCCCCACTGATCTCAGGGCATCATGCAAACTTCTTAGCGTGCTTAATGATACCTCTAAGGGTTCCCCTCTTACTACCTCAGGAACTTTGTCTCTCTCGATGCTCCCCCTTCGTGCCTGACCCTCTGGTTCTTCTGAACTTTTTTTGGTTTTCCAGATGCACCTCATTCTCCCATTTTTGTCTGCCGTTCCCTTTGCCTGAAACCCTACCTACTACGCACATGCACACACTTTTCCACCCAGCTCAATTTCTTGTTTCTTTAGCTTTCACTGCAGATAATGAACTGATTTTCTCTAAGACGCCACGCCCTTCCAAAGCCAGAGTCATTGCCTCTCCTCCAGGCCTTCTTAGAAACCTGTACTTGCTTTTCTGAGTATGAAATCCAAGACAGGATTTGAGGAAGAAAACAAGGCATTTCTATGAGAAAGAACAAAGATGAGAAAAATCAGACAAATTTTACCTGTCTCTTCCCCTTGACCTCATTCCAGGGCCCTATTCATCTGTGGAAAGATAGATGTTGGGCACAGCTGGCAGTTTAGTGCAGTGGTTAAGCTCACGTGATGTAAAGTCAGATGGCCTTGGTTCAAACTCCAGCTTTACCACTGATTAGCTGAGAGACTGGGTTACTGAACCTTTCTAAGTATCACTTTCCTTATCTGTAAACGGGGGATAAGGGCGGCATCTATCTATCCTAGACACAGTTGGCTGCTCATTCAACACCCATCCCTACTTCCAGTGAGTGGTTTCTATGAAAACCTTCTGTGGTAAAGAAATTGAGATGCCAAGAAAAATAGGTCCCTTCTTTTTCTTTGAACTGTGATACTAAGATGTAACCCCTAAGGTTGTGGCAGATGTCATGTAATTTTGAAAGAAGCAAACCCAAACATAGAATGGCTCACTGAACAGCTAAACAGGGAGGAAGAGAGAGAGACAGAGAGAGACAGACAGACAGACAAAGACAGAGATAGACAGACAGAGATAGACAGAAAATAAATGGGAATACAGGTCTTAAGCAACGTCAAATGATAAATATTCCAACCCTGCTGTTTCTCAGCCTCTAGCCCTCTTATTACAAGAGACAATGCATTTCTTTATCACTTAAGTCATTTCTAGGTGGAGTTCTTCAGTTGTAGGTACAAAAGACATCTTAGGTAATACACTCCCAGTGAGGACTGTAAGAATGAACAGAATTATACATGGAGGCGCTCAGGGCAGGACTGAACCCACAAGCCCAAGATACACAGTGCCATTACCAGCCAGGTGACTCTACCAAGTCAGTGACAAAGGTTGTTCTTTACACAGCTCAGACAAGCACAAAAAAATTATGGAGGATAAATTCCTTGAAGGACAAGACTTTGTGTAAATAAAATGCCTTAATTTTCATCACTATCTAGTCCAAAGCCAAAGATTCTGTGATGAATAATCAGAATAATTTTTATTAAAACATGGTGGCTCTGTACCTATCAAGTGGTACCAGATTATTAACCCTCAAATCATGTCCACTTATTTTTTTTTAAATTGTTTTAAGGAAACTAAAATCAGACACTTAAAAACTGGCAATTATAACTGGCTGCATGTGGTTGCCATGAATGGCCCAATTTTCTAAAAAAGCTTGATTTATTTGGGGGATGTTAATTTACATTTGTCCTGTTCACTCATCACTATCCCATTATTACCAAACTTTATTACTGCAGACTATAAATTCCTCCAGAACATATGGACCACATAACTTTCTTGGATACCTAATTAACAAGGTTTTTTTTTCTAAACTAATTATAACAAAATATGGTACATTTAGCTTAATTTTCAATTTAATGCTTGAAAGTGCATAGGAAATTTAGCTTCGTGGCTGAGAGATGGGGAAAGCTGCCATGTATACACTCTATTCTCCAGAGCAGGTCTGGGAAACAGATGTTTGGAGGAGCAAAGGAGGGATGAGGGTAATGCAAAAGTATATACGGAATGATATCAATGATTAAAGGCCAGGATGTAGTTCATGCTCATTAATAGATGGGGAGAAAGGCATAGGAAAGGGAAATCTCAAAGTTATCAAAGAACATAAAAGACAGTCTGCTCTTGGCACAGGCAACCTGCCTTTCGTCCTGGCTCCTTTGCAAACATCTTGCTTCTGCCTTTGTGCAGCCCTGAGGTGTGATGGGCAACCACTGGGTGTGTGTACTGATTAGGAACTATCTCCTGTGAGACGAAAGGAGCACAGAGCCCTTGGAAAACCTGATCTTCGTACCTGTAGGAATAGTTTTTATAGGAGAATTGTTTCATGAAGCTATTCAGGAGAGTAGAGGCTATTTCCAAAAGTTATATAAACTTTTAAATCAAAAAATGGCTTCTTCATTTGTGCATAGGGAAGTTTTTGCTCTCCCTGACATCCCAGCCACTGATCACAGTTAGTTCTTGATTTGTGTGTGCAGAAATGTATCCAATCTGCCTTTGCTGTTTTACTTTATTACACAGATGTATCTGCTGAGGATCGGTGTTGTACCTCAGTGGTAGAGGGCTTACCTGCCTTGTGCAAGGCATATACTGGTGGTTCATCTCCCACCAGTACACACACACACACACACACACACACACAAATAAATTTGTATGATGGAAAGTTATAAAATACATTATCACATGGTACAAATAGTGATTTAAAAGTTCAATTCAAATAAGCTTAAGAAACAAAAAGGGAATGAATTGGCTACATGAGTGGAAAGTCCGGGGCTAATACTTCAGGTGAGGCCTGGCCGAGCAGCTCACACAGGGCCACCAGTGATCTGGACTCTCCATCTCTCTGCTCTTCCTTCTGTAGTTTGCCTTCACCCTTAAGTCCTTCCCCGAGCCTCACCCAAGAGTTTAGGCTCTTGTTGGAAACACAAATGTCTGTTTGCCATCCTTACAACCGCACATCATGCAATGTTATAGATTCCTTTGAGAGAAAGGAGGAATTTCTCTTCTGTAGAAATTCCAGCAATTTTTTTTTCTCATCTCTATGACTATTCTTGGGCAAAGACCCTGTCCCTGAAGAGATCATAGTAGCTACAGGCAATGGATACTGCACAGTGATTGGTTTGCCTCTCCTGTGAAGTGTTAAGGAGGGAAAAATTAATTCCACCCACACCATGATACAAATGGAAGAGGAGAGCTTGCCCAAAAGAAATTTGAAGGATTCCAAATCAGAGAAGAAATATGTGCTGCTCACTGCAGAGTAGCACCTGCTCTGATGAGTTACCTTCAACAGGTGGCCTTTCCTCGCAGACTTACAAAGCAATGGGCCACTAGGGAGGTTGTCAGATGAATGGACATGAACCAGCTCTAAAATACAGATATACATATGGATATGAACATGAACATAGACATCTTGGTATCCCTTGGGTAACTATTCCCATGTTGACTCTGAAAGGTGAAAGCAAGCACTTCACGTTGTATCCTCTAGTGCTGTTGAGTGGTGGTATCCACAGAGAGACTCAAGGTGTTAATGTTCCTCTCTAATTGCCTTGGGGTTACACCCAGGCTGCAACCTAAAAGGCTTTGATGAGTATCAAAAGCAATCATTTGATTAAAATAAGATCTGCTGTTTTCCTCACTGGCATCTCCCACCTTTTCCCCAGAACTACCACACCAGGAGAAAAGTTTACAGCAAACTCTCAAGTGTCTTGCACAGGGTTCATGCAGAGTATATAAGGGAACAAGTACAAAACTGACTGAATGAAGAAGATAAAAGCATAAGAATCGAAGTAAAAAAGGAACAGTCACTGCGGTCACGTCCCCTATTGTATATCATCTCCTGGTGTCCTTCCATCACTGGAGCTAAGGCTCCTGATTAAACCAACGGCTAGTCACAGTAATTCGGTTTTAAGAGTAAATAAATTTCACTGGGCTGATTGTGGACCTACTTCCTCCATTAGTTCATAGGGTATATGGACTCTGAGAAAAAGCAGAATTATGAAGTTGTAAGAGTTCTTTCCGCTCCTATTGGTCATTTCTCTCCAAATCAATGCCAAAGTTTACATCCTTGCTTTGCCTTTTCTGCCTACTAAGGGACATTGGATTGAATGGAGATAGAAGAATGTGGGTCAGAAAATTGGGAAAACCCATTACATTTTTTTTTCTTTTTGAGACAGAGTCCCGCTGTGCAGTTCAGGCTGGCCTTGAGCTCACTTCGTAGCCCAGGCTGGTCTCAGACTGACAACAATCCCTCTGCCTCAGCCTCCTGAGTGCTGGGATTATAGGCATGCACCACCTTGCCCAGCCCAAAACCTATTACAGTTTAACTGTAGTCTACAATATATTGCTAATATGACTTGCAAATTAGAGAAAGCTGAGAATGAAAGTGGGTTTTATCTCTTTAAGATTCTTCAAAGGAAAAATAAACCAGGAGCCCCAAACTGGAAATAGTCATAGTTCTCTTTTATTATGTTTTCTTGTAACCTTCTAAGATTACAACCACTGTCCAAATGCCTTGCTGAGAGCTCTCAAAACATCAAAATTACAGAAAAAATTATTCATCTTTGCCCAACTGATGCTAGTGGGCAGTCCTCCCTCAGGGGGTTACTGCCACTCCAGAGCTTGAGATTGTGGAGCAATTAACTGACAATGTCCCATCTGCACCTGGCAGCATTTGTCAGGGGAATTCGCTTTTCTACACTGAATGTCTCTCCCCAGTACTAATACTATCACTTAAAAAATGAGAACACGAGCTAGGCCAAAGTCAGCTTGGTTATGCCATAAATAATCTCATGTTTGAGGCAATTTAGGCAGCTGCCTGGCAAGGCATGCCCAAGAGGTTGGCACACAAGGTTACTGAGCACATGGCCCAGTGGAGAGCATTCTATGCAAAGAATGTGGCTATTGGCACAACCTTGTTCTCTACCTGGACTGGCTTGAATCACTGTCTCATTGCCAGGAAATGCAGCAGACCTTTGGGAACTCTTAAGAAAAAAAGCCATATATTTCATGTGACTTGTGAATAAAAAGATGGATGCTGTCAGCGAGCCATTTTGCTGCCAGGTCAGGCAAAAGACGACCATAATGGGAATTTAGATTACACAGAAAGATCCTTTTCATAGACTTTATTTAGTCATAGCTAACAATAAAGGTAGCTTACAGTACTGAGTGCTCATTATGGACCAAGTAAAGTGCTGGCATTTTAGATATACAATCATCCCTTGATATCCAAGGACGGTTGGTTCCAGGAGCCCCTTGGATACCAGAATCCCAGTATGTTGAAGTCTCTCATATACAATTATATCGTATTTGCATATAACCTATGACATCCTCCTGTATGCTTTAACTCGTCCTTAGATTAGTTATAATTCCCAATACAATGCAAATGCTACAAAAATAGCTGTTATCCTGAATGGCTTGGAGAGTAAAAACAACAAGAAATCTGTAGATGTCTAGGATAGATGCAATTTTTTACAAAGTACTTTTGACCTATAGTCAGTTAAATCTGGAGATTCGGAGCCTGTGAAGATGGAGGGCCAACTCTTTTGCCTCTAATTGGCGCCATCGCCTTTCAGTGTGAGCTTATCATCATTTTATAAACAAGGCGGCCGATGGCCAAAGAAAGTGATGTGATTTGTTTGGGACTAGCAATGTGCAGTGAGGAGTTGCAGGCTCAGTGTTCTTCAGTTCCCAAGTCTAAGTTTTTCTGCCTGAGTCACAGTGTCCACAGCTGTGCCCTACTCCGCCCCCGTGAAATAAGAAGCTGCATAGATAACTGGTGATGTTTTGCACACCAAACCTCTGCACTGATCAGTGAGAGGGTTGGGGTGCATAACACAGAGAATCTCAGCACACCAGACAACCCACCCCCAACCCAGGGCAGCATTTCCTTGTCCCACATGGAAGCCCCCTCTTCTCACAGCTCCCCTGGCAAAGAGCATTGGGTCCATGGTGCACTTTCAAACCAGGTGGACGGCTTGGAACACAACAATCTCTCATGGATCCCAGTCCTCCCCAGCTCAGGATGGAGGGATCTGCTAACAAATGGTTTGAATTATAGGGAATTTGAACGTGTTCCCTTTTCTTGGACAGAGTTGATGCAATTATGAAATAACCCCATTTTAAAAGTGTGTTGTCCATATGCCACTACAGCTGAGTCTCCTCACAAACAACAGACGCCTGGCCATTTCATGCGGAGTCACACCCCACATGCAAAGTGGATGTACATAATCTGGGAAAGGGTTCCAAAGTGAAATGAAGCTATTGCATTGAAATTTCAAGCTATTGAAATCGAGGCAACCCTGGATGGGGAGAAAAGCAGCATTAGTATTATTTAGAAAAGAAACAACAGCTGTTTAATGATACTCTAAGAATTAGAAAAATCTCATAACTTGCCAAGATGACCCAAATGTTGTGACATATTAAATGCTGACATCGAAACACTCTCTAATGTGAGTTCCCTAGTGCTTACTCACTTCAATTTTTAAGGGGAAAGGTTTTTTTGGTATAAGAATTTCTATTCTTGGCCTCAATCTAAACATTTCCCTCCTTCCTGCCTTCTACATGGTATTAAATCAAAGACCACTTTGAGCTGTACAGGGACAGGGTACAGGGTCTCTCTAGAAATAATAAAATTTCCTGTTCTAGTCATGCACCACAAAATGGCTGGAGTGATGCACTAAAAATTCCTCTCTCTCTCTCTCTCTCTCTCTCTCTCTCTCTCTCTCTCTCTCTCTCAATTTAAGCCTAAGGGATTAAATTGCATCAGTGCCTTCAGAAATATTTCTTAAAATTAAAACTGTATGTTTGCATATAAGAGTAGATTTGGCTGTTTGAACATTTTTGTGGTGTTATAAGCCCCAGGAGCATGATATACAAAATTTGCTACCATGAACAAGGAGATATTCCAGATACCCACAAGATTCTTTATTGCCCCATGGCCGTCCCCTGCAGCTTTTCTCAGCCGCATTCGCTGACCCCCCTAAATTACGTGGACTCAGCCACCTCTGCCTTTCACCCACCCCCACCCCACCCCAGGGTTCAGAGCAACTGGTTTATAAACTGGGAAGAATGCAAAGAGTCTTGGCCAGCACATCTCATTCTTTCCTCCCATCAAGGCCAGTCCCATGGGACTTAATACATTATTTCTTCCCACTTATACTGATTTAACTTCTAATGTCCCAGTCCTGTCATTCACAGCCACTCAGAGCTCACATCTCCCAGGCTGCAGTTTATGGTGGATATTGGCACAGACCACCCAGGCCCCTCTTCAGGATGGAACAAGTCAGTCTGTCTGGAAGCATGACCAGAAGATGCCCCTCAGCTGTTGGCCATCATTGGGAATTGCTTCTTTTGGAGAAAAGTGCCTGGCCTAAAACGTGCTGCCGTCCAGCATTAGCTGGGATCAGCGTGAGGGGAGGAAAGCCTGTGTACCTCATTTCCCAAACTCAGAACAATCCAGAGAAGTTTGTTTTTTGTTTTGTTTTGTGTTTTGGGATCTTGTTTGCTTGGTTTTTGATTCCCCACAAGACCAGCTAAGGCCTTGGTCAGGGTCTAAAAGCTATGGTCTAAATGTACGTGCTCCCCCAAACTCAAATGTTGAACTCTTAATCCTTAATATGATAGTTTTGGATGTGGCCTTTGGGAGGAAATGAGGTCAAGAGAGGATGGAGCCTGCATAACTGGCGTTAGTGCCTCCCTTGGAGAAAACCCAGAAACCTGGCTGATCCTTTCCCCCATGTGAGGACACAGGGATAGATAAGGGAATATTTATGATCCAGAAATCAGGATCTCACCAGACACATAACCTCCTGATACCTTGATCTTGGACTTCCCAGACTCTAAACTATGAGAAATAAAAGTCTGTTGTCTGTGAGCCACCCATTTGTTGTACAAGGCAGAAGAAGACATCTTCTCAGCAACCACCTCTCTGCTCAGGCTTTCCATTACTCCTTTTGACAAGCACTGATCACAAGAGCAAGGGCAAATGCTAATTTGTACCTCAGAATCTGTCCTTTGGACCTAACCTGTGCCATTCAGCCACCCCTCCAGCGCCCCCATCTGGTGACCTGTGGTCTGGTCTAACCTGAGTTTGAACCAAGGCTATGAGTTTGGCTTCTGCTTGGGCTGCTGTGATAGTCTAGTCGGTCATCTGCAAAGATAAGCCCCTGTCATCCTACTCGCCCTCTTCACCAGGCACTCACTCCATCGTGATGTATGGGTCCTATCACTTCTACCAGGCAACGCTCTCCTACTGGTACAGTGCTACCATCTGCCAGAACTAGGGCAGCTTGTTGTTGACTCCTGCCTTGGGACGCTGTACCTGATTCACACCTAGGCTGAACCTCTGCAGTGAACAGAGCCATCCTCCTCCCAGCTCCGCACCTACTCTGTCCTGCAGGGTGAATTGAGATCAAGCTGGCCCTTCTCAGACTATATGGCTTCCACAGACACAATTAATTTGTGATACTACAAGTGACATCAGTAGCTCAATGGAATCGCAAAACTAATCACTGAAATTCAGATGTGGTTTTGTTTCTCCTATAACCTTTGACTGTCAGGGCCTCGTGGGCGGAGCAGGAGGCAGGACAGAGGGAGGGGTCACCTGTATAGATGGAGTGACAGTCACAGAAACTAATGGCTCCTTTTCAGGTCTTACAGTTTTATAAGTTTAAAGCTCAAAATATCTTATGATCTTGTATTTCAACTCCGCAATCACAATGTTGCCCTTACAATGAACATTGCAGCTGCAACATGTGTTAATTTAGTTTCATTTACTGAATGCCTATGTATCAGTGTTTACTAGAGAAACAGATTTAATGCAAGATGTATAAATGAAGCCTCTAAGGATTGGCAAGGTTGGGTCACAATGGCCGCCTACAGAGTCTGGCGAGGAAGAGTTCAAAAGGGCTGTCCATGCGCTGGAGATTTGAAGGATCCAGTCAAAAGCCTGGACATCACTGTTGTGTCCTGTGCGAGTCTGAGTCAAGAGACCAAAGGGTCTACAGTGGAAGCCAGGAGACGCTGTGCCAGAAGCCCGGAGATGATGTCCAAGGTGAAGGTGAAGGTGGGGTCTCCTCCAAAGAAACAGGAGCGAGCCTTCCTTCTTTGTTTCCTCTTCATACCGTTCTGCTGACAATTCTCTCTAGGGTGGGTCTTCCAAACCCAGAACTATGCTCAGCCAATTTAGCTGGGTGTTCCTTCCTCAAGTTGACACAGTCAGTTAACTATGACAACCTGTAAATCCCCTTTGTTTTCTTCTGATGAGTGGTTCAAACTTTGGGCTTCTGCTTATGTTGAGAGTAGTCTGAACAAATGGGTTAGGGTTACTTTGTTAGCCATCCCCAGCTCATGATAAAACGAGATTCCTGTACACAGGTTCTTCCTCACCCTGCTTATCCTCCACACTGTGCCCAAGCATACCCCGCATGAAGACAGAAAATGAAACACAACGATGGTGGTGATGAATATATGTTTATATACTTGAGGTCTTACACTTAAAGGTTGTGGCCATTGATGGAGAAGGGCAGAGAAAAACAGGACACTCTCTGCATATGTTACTGCTTTCCTTTCTCAGGGTTGTCCTATGCTTTCTTAGGTGAGATTTCACCAACATAAAACTATGTATCTGTGAGTAATTCTGTCCCTCAACTACATTTACTAAGAAGAGATGCTGGCTCCCAAATGGCCTCCACTTCCCTGTCCACATCATACCTCACCATCAGTGTCTGCTCTCGGCCCCACTTCCTGCACAAGACTTTCCCAGGCTTACTTCTGACTTCCAGGAAAGAGATAAAGGTAAATAAAACCTAGTGAGTGTGTCTACCTATCCCTGTGTCTTCCAGAGTGAATCACCGAACAGATAATTAATGAGTATAGGCAAGAGGAAGTGCTGATTGCTAAGGGACTATGTTATCTACCGTGTACACATCATATGCTTGGGGACAAGTCAATGTAAAACAGCAAATGGTTACAGGACACCTTTTAGTTTGCACATCAGGCACTGTGTTAAGTATGACAGGGAGTGAGAGACAAGGTAGGGTGTAAGCCCTTTCCTGAATGGTCAAAATGAGAGCCAACATTATGAGATAGAGGTTGTGTGGGAGATGACGACAAGACATCCCATAGAAGCTTAGAGTCACCAAGAGATGACATCTTGAGTAAGAACTGCAGTGTATCTCTTACCCTCTCCTACTCAACACTGCAATCCCTAACATAGAAGGAAACATAAAACACCTTCCCACTGAGTGTGAGTGACCGATATGATGAAGTGCAAAGTTTAGTTACAGAACTGTTCACATAGTTGAAATATGGGGAAAAAATCAATTTTCCCAGTAACAAACAGAGGTAACCATAAAATCTTAAATGTTTAAAGGAAAAAACCCACAAACATAGGAAGAAATTCTTATGATACAGAGTCAGATTTAAAAGGAAAAAAAAAACCTTCCATAAGTTCTGATGACAGTTATGCAAAAATCCCACATGAATTGTTTAAAGAATCTAGATGATATACCATTCAAATACAAGTTAGGAGCACTCCCACTTTATAGATGTTCAGGGAAAAGACATAGGAGTTTTAGTTAATGACAAAGTCAAAATAAAATAGCAATCTGCCTCCAGAAAGTAGCAACTATCTCACGAACCTAACAGAATCATCAGCCAAATTAAAATAAGTGTACTGTTCAAGTCAAAAGCAATAATAGTCTCACCTTATTGGTGAAACCAGGTTTATGGTCTCGTATGTCAAAATGGCTGTTTCACTTTAAGAGGGACATTAGCATCCATCAATAGGAGATTGGTTAAATAAATTACAGTAACCCACACAATGGAAACCAGGTAGCTATTAAAGTGATGATGTGTAGCTACATTTATTGACATGAGAGATGCCTATGACAAGTTATTTAGTGAGGAAGACAAGCAGGCTGAGAGGAGTCTATAAAATACTATCTAGTTTGCAGATATACTGTCTATATACTTGAGCATTTTATAGTACTTATTTATCCACATATACCTGACAGTTTAGTTGGTCCAAGAGAAGATTATTGGGGAGTGTGAGGAGAAGGGAAGGTACGTGGCCTGAGTCCTCAAATGATTCCAAACTTGCCTCTATCAAGCAAAGGAGGTAGCAAGCTTCTAGCTGTTTCCTAACTCACTGCTGTTAACTGTGCAAACATAAACTAACATCTACTATATGCCAGTCCTCAGCCTATGCACCGGGAATGCATAAATAACATGCTGTACCTTTAGAAGTCCAGGGTAGTGCAGAGGAGAAAGACAATATATTCATTTGCTAAGTCTGCCATAATAAATTACCACTTAGTAGTTTAAAAAATAAATTTTCTGTACATTGTTTTGGAGGCTGGAAGTCCACAACCAATGTTGGGATCAGGCCATGATCCTTATGGAGGCCCTAGGGGAGAATCTCTTCCAGGTCCGATGGCTGTTGGCATTTCCTGGCATTCTTTGGCTTGCAGCCATCACCCCAGTCTCTACCTGTTCTTTACATAGCCTTCTCTGTCTGTCTCAAATATCTTGTCTTGGTTACTTTTTTCTTGTTGCTGAGACAAAATACCCAATGCCCAAAATGAAGGAAGGAAAGGTTTATTTAGCTTACAGTTTGTGGAGGTTTCAGTCCATACTTGCTTGGTTCTGAGGCACAGTGGCACATGGCAGAGGGCAAACTGTTCACGGCAGCAGAGCACAGCAAAAACCACCAGCAAAAGGGAGGAATGGCTACAAGCAGCCTCTTTCCTTCCCTTACATTGAAAACAGGCTACCCCCACCCAGGGGGCGTGTAGCACTCACACAATCTCCACGCCCTCCTCTTCCACAGGCTCAGGATGTGTACAAAGTAAGCACCCCAGCTTCCTCCTGAGTCACTCAGCTAAACCTCTAGATTCCCCAAGTTGACACAATGTATCAACCATAACACATCTCATTGTCTTTCTTTAAAGGGGACAGTAGTTCACTAGATTTAGGACCCCCTCAAATAATCTAGGATGATGTCACTCAAAATCCTTAATGACATCTGCAATGACTCTTTTTCCAAATAAAGTTACCTATCCATGTTCTGGATAGATGTATCTTTTGAGAGGAGACCATTATAACCACTACAAATGGCTAAACAAATAATTAAAATGAGATATGCTAACGTGATTCTAGAAGTGTGCGTAAAGTGTGGGAGTAAGGAAATTGGGATGGAGGAGAGAACATTCTGGTGCATCTGTACAGGGATTTAGCTCTTTGCTCATCTCTAGCTCCCACTAGACCATGCATTCGTAGTGGGGACCTATCACCTGACCCCAAAGGTGAAGAATTGGAAATTACTTGAAAAGGCAAAACAAACCCCTTTCGTGTAAAAAGCACAGGACCCAAGCAGATATACACTGTGTCTACAGAATTAAGATTTTCATGGGATGGGAGGGTGACTTGGGGGAGGTCCAGAAAAGCTCCTTCATGGAGCAAGAATAAAAAAATGGTTGTGGCCAAATCTCCCACAAAATCAAGGAATGTGTCATCGTCCTTGTTATGGTCTGTGTCTGGCTGTCCCCCTAAAGCCTCATGCAGTCAGAGGGCAGGCTTCTACAGTTTATGATTGATTCATGGTTCAATGTTGGATTTTGGGTGTGAGTGTTACATCAGCCCTAGGGAGGGCAGTTTCCATACAGGGTAAGGGAGGGAAAGAGGCTGCCCGCTGCCGCTCCCTGCTTTTTGCTCTTGCTGCTTTTGCTGTCTTCCATTACTTTGAAGTGTTGCCTCTGTGCCTTGTCACCCTGCCTTGGAGTCAGCTGATTATAGCTAAAACCTCCACAGACTGTGAGCTAAATAAATCTTTCCTTCCTTAGTTCTGGGCATCAGGTATTTTGTCTCAGCAATGAGAGAACAGTAACTAAGACAGTCCTCAATGGTAAGAAAAGTGCTCAGTTACTGATGACACACAAACTGAGTGTGTCTCTGGATGAAACTTCAGGGAGACAGAGTGGGCCTCCCTGCTGAAGAGCAGCCTTCTAGCTGGTGGAGATGACTGACTGACTGGGAACTAGGCCTCTCCATGAGATGGTAAACATTCTTTCCTCAGAAGGATTCTACTGGGGCCCAAATGAGAATTTTCACAAGAAATATATGTCAGGACCAGAATAGAAATATCTGCTTCATCAGGATGTGACACACCAGTGACACAACACCATGAACATGCTTCGCTATTTGTCCAGCTGTTTTCACTTTTAGACAAACCAAGTCCAATTATTTGCGAATCTGAGTATCTCTGATCATTCATAAACTTAGCCTTCGCTTTAGAATATCTATGAAGAAGAAAAAAATAGCTGCCTAATGGAAATTGACACTGTTGCTTTCAACCTGCCTTGCAGCTGGGAGACCCATGTCATAGTCCACGGTGGTTTCTTTTTTTGCTATTTTGCTTTCATTGTTCTGTTCTGCAAAGATTCTAAGCATCCTAAAAATTAAGTGAATTATCAGTGAGTGTGAATCTTAGGTAACCCACTCTTTTACTTTCAACATTTCGTTGACAGCATTTCCAGTTTGGTCTAGCTGCAAAGTACTACGTGCTTTAATATCATTAGAGAGAGAAACGATCCCATTGATAAGGGAAATTCAATATGCAAGACTCCTTCCGTAGCACATGCTAAAACACTGGATTTTTAGAAAATTAAATATTGTGTTTACATAGGAGATTGTTTATCCTCCTTCTCAATTATCTAGAAATTGGGTAAAATGATGAGATAATTGATTAAAGGGTCCATAAATTTGAGTCACTTAGAGCAGCTGGTGTTTCATAGCCAATGTGTGATACCAAGGAAACCTTCAAAACAGGAAATATCAGACTCAACTTGAGAGTTGAGCTGTGGTGAATTTGTACTTTTCGATTTTTCACAATGATTTGCAGATGTCTTGAGAAACCTGTGGCCAGAGAGGGCAGCTTGGGCCACACTCACCCTTACACAGCCCTGGCCTTGCAAACACCATGGGGAGGCCCCCTGGGTTGCTCAGCTGCTGCCAGCATGGACAAACTGGTGTGAAAGGTGTTTCACATTATTTTGTCTCTAAGAGAAAACAGCTCCACAAGGCCATCCATTTAAAAAGCACTTAAGCATCTGCTCATATTGAATGTATTTGGCTTGATTTTGTTTCTCTGACCACAGCCACAAGGGAGGGCACAGCCAAAGTTGCAAGATCTACTCCTGCACTAACATCAGGAGAATTTATGCCCTTCTGGCCTATTAACACCATAAGGTGCCAAGGGCATAAATCGTCACCTTCTATGGAGAAGACTGCAGCTTAGCATTGACAAAGAGTGGCACCCTTTGGCGGCTAAAGCTGGATGAGAAATTTCTCACTCTAGGGAACTTTTTTCCAATGTAGGGGGATGCAGACTCCAATATTTCACACACCATGTTCTAGCAATTCTATTTGGGGGGGGGCAGGTGTTAAACAAGTTGGCAGCAACTCAAAAATACCCCGCCATTCTGGTTTTCATGAATGTTTAAAATTTGAATCTGAGTTTGTTTTTTGAGTGGAACATCGGGCACAGAGCCAGCCTGAGAAGCACAGCCCCCTCGAAGACTAGAAGCCCCCCTCTGTGGCTAGAAGGCCAGCACCAGCATGAACCCTGGAAACTTCTGGAAATACAATTACAAGCATATCCCGTAGCCAGCCTGAGACCCACAACCACCACCACATCTACAAGGAAGAAGAGCAAATAATGCAGCAAAGGAGGACAGGGGTGATTTCAGCTAGCGGACTTGACAATTGTCATTATTTTGCGAGATGAAAATGTTTTTCCCCTCTCTGTGAGGAATTTCCATCTATATTGATCCATATTAATCTATCAGAGTGTGGTTGGAGCCACTGTGCTGCTCCTTTGAGTGGAGGATTTCCCAGATTTGGATCAGGTGCTATTTACAGAGCTTGTGTTACTTGCCACAGCAGAAAAACAAACAGGACGTGCTTCTCAGAAAGGAGAGTGTAAGTCACAAGCAACGTTTGACTGGCTTTACCAAAATGTGTTTGCATATAGCTTTCCCAGGAGAATATCTGTACCATAAAGATGTGTGTGGTGATAGCCAAGCGTTCCCTCAGTGCTCTAAATGGTATTTTTCAAAGGATGGTCCATCATAGCTGAATCATACCAGGAAATTCTGAAAATTCTGAGCCTATTCCTAATCACACAAATCAGGTCTCTAGTGGTGATCTGCATTCTAAATACTACTCCAAGGTGAACAATTTTTTTTTCTGGTACAGGAGATCAAACTGAACCCCTCACATTTGCTAAGTATATGCTCAACAGCTGCACCATACTCCCAGCCCACCTTTATAAATCTCGCTTTGTTTTGCTACTGAGGATTGAGCCCAGGGCCTTGGACATGCTAGGCAAGAGCTCTACAACTGAACTACACCCACAGCCCAGAGTGATTAATTTTGGTGATGTATGAGAACTGCTTCTCAAAAGCAGAGCACTGCCAGGTATAGGGCTGTACACTTAGGTAGCCTCCACCCAGACTTGGAGAGTCTGTGCAGATAAGAGCTGCTCAGCACTAGTATTTTTTTCTGTTGTTATTATTTAGAATGAGCACTTAAAAGCCTTTTGACAGTTAGGACATCCTAATGGAAAAGAAGAAAAGCCAGATGGAAACTTGGCCCCCACCTAAAAAATACACAGCCCTTATTCATTCACATGCCTTGTTCAGAAGGTTTTTCTCTTGCCAAGGATATTTGAAACTATTTGAAAGTGAGTTTTGTCCCTTTCTAAAAATGACAGTTGAGTCACAGTCACATCCCCTTTGTGTTGGGGAGTGCCTCAGTGGCTCTGGGTTTCTCAGCCCTTTCTTGTGGCCTCCTGTAGGCATGATATGTAATGAAAATAAAGTTTATAAATTGGATTTTACTAAAAAGAGAAGCTAAAAGCAAATGAAGGCTTTGAGCTCAGATTAAATACAGTAATGGAAAGTTGTCATCCATATAAAGTACTCGTTCTCATCCATTCTTCAGGGTTCATTTGACCCAGCAGACAACTGAGTCTGGTTTGCAAGAAATCCTAGAAGCATATAGGAGGCAGACCCACATGTTGGAAGGGTGCTGCCGTTATTTAAACAGCATGCTTCAAAACAGGAATGCTTATTTTTATTTTTTGATCTCTCAGCTGGTAATTTTGATGGATTATGAGAACAGAAGCTAAATGTAATAAGGAGTCTGAACAAAACCAGACTCGTTTTTTTTAAAGGAAATGGAATATAAAGTAACTCATTTATGCCCAAATTGAGTCTCCAAGAAGCCATCTTATCTGCCACAGATCAGGCCTCGTAAACAATTGTTAGTATCTGTGTTAGCGTTTTCTCTCTCAGCGGGAGGCGTAAAAATTATCAGTGAAATTCTGAGAACCTACGTTTACAGATGTTAAAAGTTGGAAAAACGTTTGCCAAGACTGTTCAGCAGGATGTGCAACCACAACAGGTAGAAAAATGAAATAAAGGATTAAACTCTTTCAAAGGATCTGATTATTAAGGCGATAGAAGTTCCAAACTGCGGAGAACTGGGAAGGGTAGAGACAAACAAGAAATACTGTTAACAAATGTCAGTCGCCACATACTACAGCAGTACCCAAGCTGTATGCTAGTAAACTTTCAGTACAAGTAACCAGTTTTTATCACACATCTACTTGTACAGGGAACTCTGCTGACTTACAGATGAGTAACCAGGTCTATACAGTTAAACCTGCATTCCTTTATAGTGGCCTATTGCGTTTTACTACAACATATAAATCAGGTCATCAAGTCACTCTGAGATACGTGACAAAATGCAGATTCATTGGTTTGAAGTATTTCTTGAAGCCAAAATTTATAATCCTTGGGTTAGGTTAGCGTATACTATAATAGAGAGAAATAATCATTGCTTTATTTGTTACATCTACTCTGTGTTTTAGAATCAGAATCAGATAAAACTTACTAAAGACAGTGTCTATATCTTTACCAACCTATATCTACCTAAGACATTCTTTAACTTGAGACTGCATGGAAATAGCAAAGGGTATATGAACAGTAAGTAAACCTAATTCTACAATAAGAATTAAACATAACTTTGTGTGACTGACTTTAAAGTTTAATAAAGGCAAACTGTCTAGAGTAGACACATGGTAGAATAACAACCATGAGAACAGATATTCTACCTGCCTTGTTTATTAGTATGTGCATAGCATTTAGTATTGTGCCTCACAGAGATACCCAATAAATATTCAATAAACGAATGACTATGTACTGGAGAGTCGTTAGTGGTTAATACTGAACAGCAGCTGGCCAGGGAGACAATCTATGTGACCAGAAGATGGGCTGCATGCATAAGGGCTGAGACTAAATGCATCCAGGATAGTGAGAGTCAGGATTTTCAGCTAGGAAAAAAAAATCAGGCTACAATTACATGAAAGGGGCTGGTTAGAACAAAGGATGTAGTGTTGGAGCGGAATTGTGTCAGTGTGAATTTAGGGTTCGTAAGATAGATGATAGATTAGATGGATGGACGGCAGAAGTGTGTGTATGCTCTAGTTCTGACTGAGGCTAAAACACGATGTCTCAGTAATCATGAACACATCTAGAGTCCGTATCATGGTTAAACACTGTTCTTCACTAAAAGGAATCAAAGGCCCTTACAGAAATGGCTGGCTCCAGGAAAAGTATAAAATGACCCTAAACATGTTCTTGTGTCAGAACATTATAAAGTACTGAAAGAGTGACAGAAGCATATCAAAAGGACACAGGAGCCATCTTAAAGGGATTCCTCTTGGCCAAATTTGGATCAATTTGAACACTACAAATAATGCCAGTTAGTATAATCCACTGGATATAACAAGAATTCATGATTTCATAATATAAATAACGAGGGTGACATTTAAGCCACCATCTGAATAAGGAGAGTAGCTCTTTAAGCATGACTGCCTGAGGCCACAGAAAGACTTGCACATGGGTCTCTGGGTTATGATGAGCTTTCTGTGTTTGAGGGATGAGAAGAAGGCCGATGTGGCTGAAGTATGCCCAGGGTACACAGGAAGGTCGGATGAAGTAGGTGGAGAGGTTGACAGAGTCTAGAACAGGTAGAGCTTGTAACTAGCACAAGAAGGCTGGATTTTATTCCCAGTGTCATGGGAGGCCTTTGGTAGGGTTTAAACATGGTCTGACTTACATTGTTTAAACATTTCTCTAGGTGCTGTGTAGAGAATGTATTATAAGGGTTCAAGAGTAGAAACAAAGAAATAGAGAAGTCATTGCAGTTGTTGAAACTGGAGAAGACGTCACATGTGGCAGAGTGGAGGTGCTGGATGTGGGGCAAGTAACAGGTTAGTGACGTCTTCTGAGGGATCTTAACAAGTCTAGCTTGTTAGACATGGAAGAGTCAAGAGCCTGGTCTTTTGGCTGTAGCAGCCTAGCAAATAATAGGGCTGCTTGAGATGGGAGGGTTAGGAGAGAAGATTTGGGGGTGGGTATCAACTGTTCTGTTTCGGCCAAGGGAAGTTTGAACTCCCTACCAAATATCCATGTACAGATGCAGGTTTGCAATTAAATATAGAAAATCTGAAGCTGCATGGAAAGGTCATCAGAGGTAGAGAGACAGATTTGAGAGTCATTGGTGTACTGATCATATGGAAACCCTTAAGAATTGATGAGATCACCCACAGATTAGCAGAGGGCCACCATGAGTGTGTTTTCACCAGAACTGAGGCTCTGCCAGCCAAATTGGGTGGGGAAGAAAAGGATGAGAGAATTAAGGGTGTTGACCTCTGTAAGGGTGGAGCTTGGTGTTGAAGGTGGGCGCACAGAGAAGTGAGGACACTGCAGGTGACTGACAGTGACAGCCAGTGTTCTGAGGAAGGAGGAAGGAGATCAAGTCTTGGGACTGTATAGCCATGGAAGGCAAAAGAACGGACCAGTGTGGGTGACAAGGTTGAAGAACTGAGAGGCAAGTTTTGTTTCATTACTGCGTGTTTGCGGTACATTCAGCGTGGGGAATTGGCACGTATATGTACACCGATATTGGCGCACACCACACCTTACTGATTTTTACTTCCCTTCCCCTCCCTGTCTTCTCAGCTCCCTCCCTCCCCAGATCCCTTTCCCACCCCCACAAAGTCTACCTCCCTGATTCCTATCATCTACCTTTTCTTTTACTCTTTAAATTATTTCTATTTTGGGTTTCTCTTATAAGAAACATGTGATAGCTAACCTTCTGTGTCTGATTTGTTTCACATGGCATTATGGGTTGTAGTTTGCATCCATTTTTCTACAAACGACCCAAACTCATCCTTTTTTATGGCCAGACAGTACTCCATTGTGTACATACACTACGTTTTCTAACACATTCATCTCTTGATGGGCCTATAGGCCACTTTCAAGATTTAGCTGTTACGAATTATGCTTCCACAAACATGGGTATGAATATATTACCATAATATGGTGACTTGAACTCTTGGCATGATACCCTAAAGAGGAATAGCTGGATCCAATGGAATTTCTATATTTAATTTCCTTTTTCTTTTTTATTAGTATGTATTTGGGTTATTCAACACGTTAGTCTTGGGTAGTTAGTACATGTGCGTGACACACGTTAATTCTTTTTTACCTCTTTTCTCCAATCCTCCTTCCATCTCTTGGTCTCCTTTCCATTTGCAAAATATCTATCTCCCTATTTCCTATTATCTATCTTTCATTTTGCTCCTTAATTAATTTATACTTTGGGTTTCTCCTGTAAGAGAAACTATACTATATTTAAGTTTAGGTGTCTGATTTATTTCACTTAACATTATAGATTCAAGGAGCATCTATTTTATTACAAATGACTCAAATTTATCCTTCTTCGTAGCAAAGTAGTGTTCCATTGTGTATAAATACACTTTCTTTATCCATTCATCTGTGTTGATGGGTGTACAGATTACTTCCAAGATTTAGCTGTCATAAATTTTGCTGTTATAAACATGGTTATGCATGTATTATTGTAATATTAAGTATTTAACTCTTTTGGGAAGATACCTAGTAGAGGAATAGCTGTGTTGGATGGAATTTCTACTGTTAGTGTTTTGAAAAATATTTATGCTGATTTCCATAGTGGCCATGCAAACATATGCTCCTACCAACGGTGAAGAAGGGTGTCTTTTTCCCTCAACCTTGCCAGTACTTGTTGTAGTTTTAGTTCTTGATAATAACTGTTCTTTCTTGAATAAGATAGAACGTCAGTTTTGTTTTGATTTGCATTTCTCTAAAGGCCAAAGATGCTGAACCCTTTGTTCAGGCATTTATTGGCCATTTGTACTTCTTTTAAGGTGTGCCTGTGAATTAAATTGTCCATTTTTATTGGATTTTTTTTTAATTTTAGGGGTCTAGTTTTTGAGTTCTTCATACATTCTAGATATACCAGTTCTCTGCCTGAGGAGTAGCTGGCAAAATGTTTTTCTCATTCTGTGGGCTTTCTTTTCAGTGTTACTTTCCTTTGTTCCACAGAAGCTTTTAATTTGATATGATTCCTCTCAGTGATTTCTTGGGTGTTATTTCTTACACAGTTAGAGTTCTTTTCAGAACTCCCTTCCCTATGTCCATGTCTTCAAGAATTTGATGTATTTCAATGTTTCAGCAGATTTCATGTTTTGGTTTTTACATATAAGCATTGGATCCATTTTGATTTGGTTTGAGTGTCAGATGAAAGATTCAGATCTAGATTCATTCTTCTGTGTGTGGATAACTAGTCTTCCTAGCACCATTTGCTAAAGATGCTATATTTGTTTTCTCTGGTGTATTTTTTGGACTCCTTTGTCAAAGATTAGACTGCTGAATGTGTGTCCTCAGTTCTGTTCCATTAATCCAGATATCTGTTTTTGTGCAAGCACCATGCTGTTCTTATCACTATAGTTTGGTGATATAACTTGAAACCCAATATTGTAATGGAGAGGCCAGCTTTAATTATCAGATTGTAAATTCACTTTTAAACTTGATAACATCTCATTTTGTTAAATTACCTCTCTTCTTTCATGTTTTTCACTCCTTCCAAAGTCTAAGATTCATTTGAAAAAAATAAGGCCTAAAGTAAATAATCAGAAAAAAATAGTCCTGCTATGAGTTTCAATACCTTTTTAATTTTGTTCTATCTGGTCCCCAATTAGAACACATCCCCAGTGGAACACATTTTTCAAGTATTATACTTGAGCAAATACTGATCTAATGTTTCTGGGCAGAAGAGCACAATGGTCTTTGTGAAAGATTCTTTATATCTATATTTCTAAGGTTGACTCTTGGTTAAAACACACTTCTCCCCATTTCATTCCCATTTCGTTTCATAAAATGATTTCCCCTGTTTGTACTGGTTTTATGAAAACTGAGAGTGAAATCTGATTCCATTTTTCATTGGGGGAGGGTACTGTGGATTGAACCCAGGCTTTGGCACTGAGCCACATTCCCAGCCCTTTCTTTATTTTCTATTTTGAGACAGGGTCTTGCTAAGTCACTAATTTGTGCATGCTGGCCTCAAACTTGCAATCTTCCTGTCTCAGCCTTCCAGAATACTGGAATTACAGGTGAGTGTCATCATGCCTGGCTTGATTTCAACATCATAGACAAAAGAATCATTTGATAACCAAAATAGTGTTTTAACTGCCTGCTAAGTCACTTCCACCTATTCAGCAGTTGTCAGTGCCAGCTTCAGGGTCATGTGACCCAGGTCCATGCTCAGAAGGAGACCCCCTCTTGGGGCTTACTTCTTTGTGAACACCATCTTGCAACTTGCTAATAATTTCGCCTTTGAATGTGTTTTTGTACATGAAGTCTAACGGAACAATAAAGCATAAGTGGGGATTTGTGGCCTCTACACAGGTGCAGTCCCTCCTCTCCGGAGCAGTTCTCTGCCCTCTCCCTTGTCCCAGCTGCCCAGTGTCCCTGATGGAGGCCGGACGCAAACACAGTGAGAGTCCCAGGGAGACACACACGTATAGTGTGCCAAGCTGCGGGAGGGCCCAGGCACTTGAGAAGGTCTACACTTCCCCCAGGAATAGCCCTGTGCCTGAGAAGTGTCATTCAACAGCAAATAAAGATCATGGGTAGCTGGGGTAAGAGAGAGAAAACCAAAAAGGAGAAAGGCTTTTTCCCCAGTGTTCGCAGTGTCTCACAAGCCATATCTTCTTTAATCCTCTTGTTACAGGCAGCTGAGTTAGATAGAAATATTACAGGCAGTCAGACAGGGCCGGGCCCTCAAAGGAGCCAACATGAAAGATAAGATACCTGTGGGCCAGACCTCAAGACAAAAGGGGCTAAACAAATGCAGCCACATACCCCCAAGGGTAAATCTCAGGGATTGATATTCTAAATAAGTAACAACCACCTTCAAAGAGCCAGGAAAAGTCGCTAGCCCGAACCCCATAGGAAAAGCCCCTGTTCTGTATTCATGCCTGCTCGCTACGTGACTGTGACTTGCTTCCCCATTTGATCCCAGTTTACTGAGTCTTACCTGAACAATTATACTTGTAGTCTTAGTGGCTGACCATAGTTTTGTCCATTTCCCCTACCTTGGGCCCACCTCATGGTTTTTTCTCTATAAAAGTTCCTAGAAAAGACAGAGTCCAGGGTAATCCACTCGGGTCCTGCTTCTGTCCCTCTCTTGGACAGAAGCTTTTCTTTCTCTCAATAAATATATTCTGCTCTTAACCTCCGTTGTTCCTAAAATTCATTCTTCGATTTTAGAGAACACGAACTCATCTCAGATGTCATTCAGGTTGGGAGTTTTTATTTTCCTGTATCACTCTCAACAAAACTTCCAGATCAGTACTGTTGTCCCATTATACAAATGAGAGAGCAAGGCTCAGAGAGGCTGGGTGATTTGCCTGAGCCATAAGTGGCAACACCAGGGTTAATCTCACTGCAGTCCATGATCCCCACCCTTCCCATTCTGCCCTTCGGTGTCACAAACCAACTCTACGCACTTGTACCTGCATCTGTATCCTGATGTAGAACCTTGTTCGTCTTTCCACTCTTAAAACTCTTTACCCTAAAATTGCTTTTCTGCTTTAATAACCCACAACTAAGGGAAGTGCTGAATAATCGTGACTGTGGGGAGGGAAGTGAGAGCTCTGAAACTTAGCATGTTGTCTCTGCTTAAGTAGTCAACAAGTGTAGGCAAGCAGAGTTCCTTCACCCACCAATAATTATCTTGGCTGAGAATATAGGCCCATACTTGGCCTGAAACCCTAATACAGAACATTCTTCACCATATTTCTCATAAACTGGAGTTAATTCTTTACTTATGTTGGGGTGTTAGAACGCAGGCAGGAGTGGCAACACAGCAAGTGGGGCAGGGGAAGCCTAACAAGGAAGATCTTGTAGTCAGATTCACACAGGCCAGGGACCTTGTGTAAGCTTCTGTGTAAACCGCCAGCTTTTATCTCTGCCAGCTTCCCTGGATAGGATCCTCTGACAATGCAGGACCCTTGGCTCCTCTGCTATGGAATTTTCACCTCTCTGACAAGGGAATAATTTTTTCATCAGCCACCTACACCTTTATGATCTGTATTGAATACCTGGAGTGGCACTTACAAAAAAATTACATGAAAGAAAGAATCTTGTAGTGCAAAGATTTATAAAGGGAAATTGTGCCATGAGAATGAATAGTAAGCAGTCCAGCTGCCGTCCCAGCTCCCCGCCAGCCAAAGGCTTTCATAAATTAACACTATCTCCGAACAATTGGGATGACACCTGAGAGAGACAGTGGAAATAATAAGGAAGTAAAACTCCTACATTTTGGACTGAATGGGGAAATTGTGGGGTACCCCTGAGGAGAGGGGCTGGAGTAGAGAAATCACTGCCTCCGTCTTCATTAACTCGAAACAGTCACTGAGGGCCGGAAATGGCAGCTTCATGGATGTGTGGAAGTCCTGCCTGCTCTTATCTTTCTTGCAGAGCTTTCTCCAATTATTGTGGAAACGCTTCCAGTGGGAGCCTGGGGATCACAGGGCAACACACATTTACGTGTTCTCTTCCCGCCTAAGCTGCTTTGCTGCTCACCAAAGTGGAAAGACGAAAATAGTTTGACTTACGGGTAAAAATGTCCTCTGTATTGGAAAAATAAATAAGGCCTGCAGGGATTAATGTATAAAAGAAGCCCTTTTGCCCTTTTCAGTGAGCTTTTCAGTTCAATTTCACCCACAGGCCTTCCATATAGGCCCAGCAGCCTGACGGACCTAGAGGGGACAGCATTTTCTTCCTTTCCCTCTCTGGAGCTTTCCCCCTAGGGATCCTGGTCCTTCTGAAGCTAGGAACAGGTCGTGAAGTATGTTCTAGCCCCTAACCACAGAGGAACTAGAAAAGAGGGCTGGATGGCCCTTATGTGTTTCCACAAACTGAATTAGCACGTTTAACTTGCAGATGCGATGGCTTCCTTTAGCCGCACTGAGGGAAATGCATACATAGGGTGAACCCAGCACTGGAATCTGTTGAATGGATAATGTGTAGAGGAAACTGGTCCTTTTTTATTTTTCTTTCCTCAGGCTCATTTGAAAGTGTTATATTATCAATCTGTCAAACTGTAAGCAAATGGATTTTGTTGAACCTTGACATTTCTGTCTCTTCAGTATAGCAGTTTAGGTGGTATTTTGTGTCCATGAGTCCAGCACCTAACTCTGTGTGACCTGCAGGACATTGTCATCGCAGTCCTGGATCAGGCACTGGCTCTGCCTCTCACTCCCTCCCTGCCTGGATGTGCTCCCTCGAGCAGGCTGGGCAGTCCAGCTTGGATTCCTGCAGGCAGCTCTGAGAAGCAGCCCCCAGAGAGAATCGGTGAGGTTGAAAACGTGCAGTGTTAGCTGTACATTCTTTAAAAACCAAATGATGCCTACAGTTTCATTTTAACCTACTAATACTTTAAAGGCTGTAGTAAGAATATTTTGAGACTAAGAAAAGAAATTCACATATTCTTATAAATAGCACCTATTTATTTTTGCAGGCCTCTTTTTTCTGGCATAGACATTTCTAGAACATCTGCATCTTGTTTACTGAGGCATCATTATTGCCTCCTCTTTTTGGACCAATATGTTCCATATTGGCCACATCAATAATACATTTATGTTATCAAATCAAACATTGCTCTATGGTAACCAGAATGGAGGGAATCAGCTTCATATCAGAGGATTTATAGAAGACAAACACAGATTGAGATAGATTAGAATGTCAGAATCACTCCAGATTTAAAAAAATAAAAAATCTTAAGGATGCATACTAAGAATGCCTGGAAGGTTTCTAAACTAGATAACTTCATATATTTGGAAAACAATCAACTAGAAATAGAATTTATCAGAAAATTTGAAATACTGTTATTGTATTGCTGGAAAATCCCAAAATATATATATGGAACTTTAAACAGAACGACCTAAAGAGCCCAGAGTAGAATCTCAGTCCATTCTTCCGTGCTCATGGTTGACTTTGCCTCATCATGAATGACTAGCATTTTCAAATGTTGAGTGACCATCAACTGTGTGTGCTCAGTCAGAGCGCTGTGATCCCATCTTGAGCTCAAGAAATAGAGACCCAGTTCCTGCCCTATGAAGCCTAGAACTGAAGAGGAGAGGTTGACCTGATGTGACAGAAGAATGATATAAACCACACTGTGTGTCAGTACTGATAAAAATTAACTGATGTTTACTAATATGTAATGCCCTCAGGTAAAAGACTTTAGAGGAATCACCTGCTTTAATTCTCATAACAAGACAGTGAAAAAAAGATAAGGAAACTAAGAATCAGAAAAGTAAGCACTCAGTAGATGTGCTGAGGCCTGGCTTCAATGCTCAACTCAAAAAAAGAAAAAAAAAAATTGCCCCGTATCCCATGATTGTGAATTGGGAGGCTAAGCCTCCCACTGTGTCTTTCTGAGCAAATCCAAGGCAGTGGCTTTCAGGTCTGTGTGTTTTCCTCCTGATACAGGTGGCATAACATCAGCTACTGCCGCTTTAAAATTCACAAAAACAGCCAGTCGAGATTTTTAAAAAAGGCTGCCTTCCCTTCCTCACTCAAAGTGTGTTTTGAAGTTTGAAGTTTCGTATCTACAAATGTGAAGTTTATGGGACGCCCCAGGTAACACAAGGGAAAAAGCACCTATTTACTTTTTGTAGTATGGGAAACCACAGCCAAAAGTCCACTTCCACACCTCAGACTGCCTCTGTTTGCACCCACCCTGGTTTCATGCTGACGGGGATTTCACTGCATTACAGCACCACAGGGCCAGGTGAACTCTGGACAGAATCTCTCGACCTTTTCTGCAGAAGATGCCAACTTCCACTGGGTCACAGGGAGAAGCTGGAATGGAGACAGACAGCAGGAAATGATCATCATCAAATACTTGCTGTCAGGGGAGGAAACAAGATGGATTTTATTAAGCACCAAGTCTCCTTGTGTATCCCTGCCAAACACCTACCTGCATGTCAATTCCATCAGTTTACCAGCCAGAAAAGACAACTCTTAAGCCAAGACTTACATTCGAGGTTGGAAGAGCTGACGGTTGGAGCAGGATGGGGAAGGAATAAAGTCACACTTCACTGTTAGCTCAACTCCACACCCGTCCTTTCAGCACCTTTGCAAGGCAAGCAGTAGAATCCCCACTTTAAAGGTCGGTGTACAGAGGCCTGATCTTGGAGAAGCTTCCCACGCCCCAGTTGCCTTCTACCACAGGCCTTCCGCATTGGGCATTAACTACTAAATGCTGAAAGTGTTTTTAACTGTAACCACAGTAACAGCTCCGGACCAGGCTGCACGAGGGGGCAGAATGACTGCTGTAAACTAGAAGGGATTCTGCCAGTTACGTACAAAGGAAGATGAAACACCCTTATTGAGTAGGGCTCTGAAGCCACATGCTGGGGACTTCCCAGGCCCCGTCCCTCCACTAAAACCAGGCTTGTGGCAGGAGCGATGCAAGATGCCCAGCAGACAGCAGGGGCTGCCAGGATCTGGTGGTGCATTTCTGTGGCTTTCATTTATTCTTAACAAAAGCCATATTTAGTTCCCAAGCTCTCTGGATCCTGATTGATTTGTCACTTTCTTTATTCTCTCTCCTTTTAGCTCCCAATTTAAATGATAAACTATTTATTACTGACACATCCTTTTCCCCTGGCCCAGCAGTCTCCAGGATGATATTTTCGGCTCAGCTTTTCCCAGGCCTGGGCAGGCATTTCCTTGGCTTCAAGGGCTTCAGTGTTTGTCTGCAAGTGCTCCGGGCAGATGTCTGCAAATCACTCACTGACAGATTTATGTTCATCAACCTCTGCAGCACCCTCCGCCTCCACCCAAACCATATCATACTTGTGGGTGAAAGTACTCGGAGGCCAAGTTCACCAAGTCCTCTCAAGCACATGTGAAGCCGAAACGCAGAATTGCAATGGCACCCTGCCCACCTTGCCCCTCCTGCCTTCTTCAGCTGCCTTTCCTCGCAAACCCTGGGCTCTCCAGCAACGCTCGTCTCCCTGGCCTGTTTTCTACCCAAGATCTGGAACTATTTGGGGCTCCGGGTTTTTGAAATGAGATTAAAAGTTCTCTTTTACAGCACTTGCTGAAAAACTCCTCAGAGGAAACGTGGTTGGCAGGTAGAAAACCCAGGACCTGTCTCCGTGAAAATCACAGCTGTGTTATCTTTTTCTTCCCTTGATTGCTTCCAGATTATCACCAGGGCAGCCAGCCAACGAGCCAGTCCTCTGTGTCCCAGAGCCCAGCTCTGGCAAGCGCTCATTTCCCCACAGAAGGGAAAACGTTTGGAGCTGTGTAGCCAGCAATGTGCAGAGCCGGGGAGGGAAAGCTGGCGGGTGAGCGGTGGGCGTGGCCTTGCCGCCCAGGCAAGTCAGCACAGGGAGACAGATCAGGAGCTGGTGGGCAGGAAGTTTACCAAAACGTCAGGAAGAGACCGAACACAGAAGATCCCTTTCAGAAAGGGAAGAGAGCTGCAAGTGCAGGGAAAAGCAGAATGAAAACACCCACACGAGCCTGGCAACAATGAAATCTGCTGTTGGAGAGCAGAGTCCTTTATTCAGTGTCTCCTGCCTGCCTCTGCAGATCAAGTCTTGTGCGGCTGGCTGGCTGCACCTTCTTCCCCTGGGTCCTCTGGCACCTGCTGGGTGCACAGGTCTGACTGATGGGAGTGGCTAAGAAAGTGGCCACCTCAGCTTGGACAACTTCTACAAACAGTCACCATGGTTTCTCCAAAAAAAGATTGATCAGAGAGAATCATTGCCTGGTCAGAAGTCTGCTCAGTAAAACTCATTATACAGGAAAAATAGTAGGCTTAGGGGGGAAGGGTTTGTGCTGCAGTTCTTGTTGGTAGTGATAATGGAAATGAATTGTGCCCTTAGGAAATCATTGTTTGGGTAAGAATCATCCAGAAGTTGCCACATACATTGAGCCAATGTCTGTTTTGTGTTACTGTAGGCTGGCATCACATTAAGCATCAAGGAGGCAGTGTCTCCCATAATTTAAGGACTTACTAGGCATTCTGGTGGCATTACTAGGCCTCTGAGGCATTCTGGTGTTCCAAAGAGTGTTAATAGTTTGCCAGGAAAATCAATTACTCTCACTGGACTAAGGCTAGAAAATAGAACCTTGTATCAATGGTAGGATCTGGTAGCTTCTGCCCCTTCCATCCACTTATTCCAGTCTGCTTTCTTACACTCCCTTAGTTTATATCCACTAATTTCCACCTTATGTTAGTTTTCTGTAACAGAGCAAGTGAACTAGGATGAGGTCCTTAAAGTACACCTGATTATAATTGTTTTGTCTTTGTAATAGCTTAACAAATAAATGTAGGTTTCCGATGCAAGTTGAATAGGTTTCTCTAAAAGGCGGGCAGTACGTAGCCTTTAATATGCCTGCTAGCAGCATCTCTCAAATGCATTGGCCATACAACCCTGTCCCACAACGTTTCTTCCTAAGAGCAAATTGAACATCAGTGATTCAGGGCACACAGTTGGAAAGAACTACTATAAGCCCGTGGTGAAGAGTAATGGAGATGCAGGGCGAAGTTCACCTTGAGGAGTGCCCGTCTGGTTTTCTTTCCCTTATAGTAGATATGTGGCATATTTACTGACCTTCACCCCAAAGTGCACAAACAGTAGAAATATGCTATTCACCAGACCCTGCACTGATAGTGGTGCCTGTAATATCCCATCGTATCTTACAACAGTCTGTGCGGCTAGTATTACTCACCCATGTTTGACCAGATGGTGAAAATGAAGCTCAAAAATATTAATGTCACAAGGAAGTGATACTTTAATGCTCTGCAGGACTAAGATTTGCACCCTACAACCAACAGCAAGAAATTAATCAGCTTAGAACAAGTGGTGAAAATAGGCAATAAAGATAGGACCATGGTCAAGGGTAAAAATGTCTATTTGCCTAACGCCGCCATACACCATCTTAATGCCGTTTCAGCCCGTAACAGACTGCGTAGACAGTGGAGGTCCCGTAAGATCATGCTTTTTAGTAAAGTAACTATCTTAATATGTGGACACATTCTCCCAAAGGACAGAACCAGGTAATGGTGCATGAATTTCTTATGTCTTTTTCTCTTTTGTTAAGCAATATATACAACTGTACTTAAATTTCCAGGCTTTAGGTGCAGAAGAGCAGTTCATTTCATCTTGAAGTATCTTCCTAAGCCCTCTCTGCTTTAACATGGCTTTTGTATCTCTAATTATTAATTAGGGTCTTTCACCAAATATGCAATAAAACAACATTCACATGACTACAAGAATCAGCAGGATAGCTGCTCTTCAAATGCGGCAAATGCCTAGATTTCCCTTAGGGATACAGATTTGTTTCCTTAAAAATGAGACCCTGTCTGAAGCCCCACTAGAAAATCGGCCCCAAATAATTCTCTGATTCTTTTCTGAAACATTCTGCAAACTTTTATGGGGGTTGCTTTGGCATGGCCAATATTTTTTCAGTGGTGTCAACTTTTTTGTGCTTACCTATTCCTATTAAAATTATATATTTTTGCAGTTCCCAATAAAACTCATTGTATGGTATGCTAGAATAAATCTCGAAATCTCCCTGAAGTGTTAGAAACTTTCAGATATATGACCATTAAATTTTTATTTCTTCAGCAAGTGGCTTGTGTGCCAAAATATGCAATTCATTGCTGGAATGGTCACAAGTCCACAAAGCTATGTTAAAACCATGGAGGAGCAGCGAGTTGTCCATTGCTAGAAATCTGTGTCCGTTGAGCGCAGAGGGGCTGTTCCAGTTTTTCATAGGACTTCTTCAAGTGGTACTCAAATGTGTGTCTCCCACCCACAGACAGTGGACATTAAAATAAATTTGTTTTATTAAAGTTGTTGTCCCATGAAAAGAGCAGATTATTTTTCTCTTTAGAATGATTTGATGTTTTTGCTTTATTTTCAGAGTGTTATTATAGCCAGCTTATCTTTTACCCTTAGAATAGTGAGTCACAAACCAAAACTAATATAAAAAAATTCTCTGTCTAGGCTATGATGGGATAATTTCTTAAGTCTGTTGTCAAGAGAGCAAAACAAAGAACCTATGGGTGAAAATGGCAGGGAAGTAGAATTCCAATTAATTTGAGAAAGAACTTTCTAAAAGGGTAAGTATGTTAATGCTTCAGTGCTATCAGAAGACGTGCAAAGCAATCTCAGGAGGTTAGGTCTCTCTCTCTCTCTCTCTCTCTCTCTCTCTCTCTCTCTCTCTCTCTTTCTCCAGCATTGTGATCAATGTTTCTCAAAGTGTGGTCCCCAAACAGGCAGTACCAACAAAGGATATGTTAGGAATGAAAATTCTCAGGAACCACCCAGACTTCTGATTCCTTATCTCTAAGGCTAGAGTTTAACAGTCCGGATTTTAACAAGTTTTCTGGATAAGTGTGATACCAGCTAAAGGAGCCTTCTAAGGAGGCTAAAGTTCATGAAACACTGGCCTGAACTACCAGTTGGCAAGAGGATTCAAACAACAGGCGAGTGATGGACTGGATGGCCACCAAACCATGTAATTCCACAAGTCTAATAAAGTTCTTTGTCCTGCATTATTTCCGTTCAGGACATAAGGAAGCAATGCTCTACCAACATTCAAGCCTGCACCCTAGGTAACTGTGAGTTATGTAAAACAAACTGAAATATATTAACACTGTTAAAAATCTTGAAATTGTAATAGCTTGAGGAATTTTTTAAAAGCTAAATATTAATACCTGGGATTCCCCCAAACTGTCTGGAGATAGAGCCTGAATCTATATTTTACCAGATATTTTCACAACAATTTTCTCATTTAGTCTGCCTAGTAATCTTATGAGGTAAATATTATTATTCTTTTTTACAGGTACAAAAGCCTTAAAGTTGAATGACTGGTCCAAATTCACAGAGCCAGTGAGTACCTGAGCTGGAATTCAAATATAAATCTAAACAGACTTAACATCCATATTCTGTCCCCACCTCCTGTCCATGCCAGAGACTTCTGGGGTGCATGTAGTCCCCATGCCAGTGTGCTGTGCTCTGGCTTTGTGAGGCACTGTATTCCTGCAGCTCTGGCCCACTGTTTGTGGTTCCAGCACTCTGTGCCTTCTCCTCTATGAAGTCCTACTAGATGTAGTGAGTATTTTATTATCTCACAAAGATGCATGAGCAGAACAAAAGCCAACCTCTGGACTGGGTTATAAATGCACCCAGGAAGCCCCTTATGAGCTAACTGGATGCTAGTCGCTAAAACTTTACCATCAATTAGTTCAATGCTTTCTTCCAGTGAAATGAAAATGACCCCAAAGGAGGCCATATTGAATAGGAAGCAGCCAGTTATATCTCAGATGAGGTCACTGATTAGAATTCACTAATCTTTTCCAACCTGAAAGAGGGTCTCTAGGTGAGATAGAGTAAGAAAGGGGTAGAGAGCCCAGGGCCCTTCTAAAGAGGACAGGCCTCAACGGGGGATGGGGCAAGAAGAAGAACTAGTCATACCAACACCAAAAGTATCATGGGAAGAAAGGGAAGGGGCCACCCAAGCAGAAGACAGTGACTGAAAAAGAAGAATGTGGGCAACAGAGACAGTGCCAGCCATCTGACAATCTTTCTGGGAATGGTTCTGGTCAGCCGCTCTGTGTTCTGGCTGTTTGTCACAAGCAGCAGAAATCCAGAGAGGTGACGTAGCTTGGCCAGGCATTGGCAGAGAGAGGGCCAGGTCCCAGGACTCCAGTCTTCCTGTTTTCTAAAGGAATGTGTCTTAATTTGGAATTAAATCAAAATCAGCAGGAAACTGGTGAAAATTAAAGAAAAGAGATCAACCACATCAGTGGCTACACTAATTTGCTGGGGTAGAATATAAAGTAATTTCTATAGGACCACAAAACTTTTTAAATTTGTAAAAGGAGGACTACTCCAAAGATCTGTTTCTGATCACTGTTCCACAACAAGGTGACAGGGTGACTGGAGAGATGCTTTGAAAGCACTGCACAGGTTTTCAACTGCTCAGTTCCCTTTGGTTTAAAACAACTACAGCTAAAGCTCTGCGTGTTTCTTCAAAAATAGGTCCTAAGGGGCCATGAAAAAGAAACTGATAGGAACAGAACCTGCTGCGCTTAGAAGAGAAGCCAGCTAAGGTCACCTGGTCACAATACCATTTACATAGTCTTAAATGCTGCTTAGGCTCATCAATTTTGGCTTCACAAGAACACATTCGTATTTTATATATCTGTTCTTTAGAAGAGGTTAAGGTGACATAACAACTAAATGTCACATGTGTCCTCTATCTGGACCCTAACATAAATAAAACAACTGTAAACAGACATTCCTGAGGCAATTGAAAAGAACATATTATGGTCTACACAGTAGATGACACGAAGTTCTTTATGTCAAGTGTAATAATGAATTCATAATTTCTTAAATGTCTGCATATTTTAGAACACTGGAGGATATAAAGCCAAAATGACATGATGTCAGTGTTTTAAAATAATTCAATCAAAAAGAGGGAGGGGGAAATGCATAGACAAGCAGATGTAGGAAGAGCTAAACAACTGGATGAACAGGCTGGGCGTGGTAGCGCACGCCTGTAATCCCAGCACTCAGGAGGCTGAGGCAGGAGGATCACCACGAGTTCGAGACCAACCTGGATTACAAAGTGAGCTCAAGACCAGCCTGAACTGCATAGTGAGACCCTGTCCCAAAAAGACAAAAAAAAAAGGGGATGAACATACTTTTGTGTATGTTTGAAATTTTATAATTAAAAAAATTATACAAACATATATATAAATATATACCTCTGCTCTTATAATCACTCCTAAGAGCAATATTTATGTCCAACTCTTAGTTTCATAGCTGGAAAGAATGTTAGACTCTATCTAATACACCACACCCACCCCTGTGTCCCAGATGAAGGAGCTGACACCCCCACAGCTGATCTGGGACTAGAATCTGGTTCCCAGACCTAACAGCGTCCGAATAGTATGAAATGCTGCTTTCCTTGTGTCGCAGAGTCTAAAGGAAGGTGTGCCTCTGAGGGAATCTGGGCCAGGGCAAAGGAACACATCCTTTGGTCATTCTGTTTGCATGAGATAATTCTCCCATTCTGACCTCTCTAACCCACTCTCCTATTCCTTTCTCCATTCCTAAGCACACCCCATCCTCCTGGCATCCTCCACCTTTCCTGAGCCATGCCACACTCAGAGACATCTGTGTCACTCTCCCGTGTCTAGTCCCTCCTGATGAAATGTCACTTAGCATCACAGCCCAACACAGTGCAACTCTGAAGCTTTCCCTACTCTTTCAGTGACACACCCCCCTCCTCTGGATATGCCCACTCTTGATCTTGAAACTCCTTAGAGTCTTCATCCCTTCCTTCCTTCTTTCCAACTAGACACCCAAACACCCTGCTCTTTTGATGGTCTCATGCCGGGAATGCTAAGACACAGGGAAGCAGAGAAGAAGAAGCTAGAACCTGAGGCCCATGCAGAGTCAGTTCTCACACAGCAGTACAGTTGGCCCTGGAAATGGTAATGGAGGAAAGTAGAGCTTTGGGCTAAAATCCAGGCATGCTTTAGAAAGCGTGCAAAAGAAGCCTGAGCTTTTTCTAACTGGAAGCCAGCCTGGGTGGAGAAAGCTGGTAGGTAGGCTCTCCTGGTGTTGGAAAATCAAATCGGGCACCAGCCAGGAGCTCAAACTGAGAAGCTGATGAGGGTTAAGCAGCTGGACCCTTGGGATCCCAGCAAAAAATCAGAATCAGAAGCCAGAAGGCCCATAGGAAGAAAACCAATGGGATGTTTGAGTATTTGAGACAAAGGGAGGGGGTGGAGGAGGGAAGAAGGAGAGGGGGAAGGGAGAAGGAGGAGGGGGAGGGGAGAGAGAGATTATTCTAAGGAATTGGCTAACACAGTTATGGAGGACGGCAAATTCAAAATTTACAGAGTGGCAAGCAGGCTGGAGAGCCAGGAAAGCTAGCATTACTCTAATTTGAGTCCTAAGGCTATAGAGTTCTCTCTTGCACAAGTGAAATGGATCTTTTTCTTCCAATTAGGTCTGTAGCTGATTGAATGAGGTCAACCTACATTATGGAGGGCAATTTATTTTACTCAAAGCCCACCAACTTTTAAGACTAATGTCATCCAACAACACCCTCATTGAAACACCTAGAATAATGTCTGACAAATATTGGGGCACTGCATGGTCCAGCCAAGTTGACATGTAACACTAAGCACAAGGAACAAACAGGAAAGGTGTCAACTAACAGCAGAAAGTTAGGAGCGATGATAGGCATTGGACCCAGGTGATGGATATGTCCTGATTCCTACAGTGGTTGGATTATTGGCCAAAGAACGGGTAGGGCTGGACTAAAGGGGCTATTCTGGGCCCTGGTGAGGGATGGGTGCCTTCGTAAGCTCTCAGAGAGGGAGACGTGGGCATACATGCCCAGCACAAGAGCCCAGACTCTGAGGCTGGGCCTTCTGGGTTTGCATCCAAGCCCTGCACCGATGAGCTAAGATCAGCTGCTTCTCCTCCCTGCACATCAGCTTTCTCCTTTGTAAAATGATGCTAGTAGCAGTATATAAATCAAATATAATATCTAATGTCAACAAGCAAAATGTTTGTAAAGCATAAAGCAGATGTGGAAAGGCTGACACGGTGTTAGAGCTATAGAACTGGTTGCTGGTGTTAGCTGTAAGTACTAGAGTAGCTTCTATATTGTGCTCCAGGCACTCAAAGGAGTTCAACCTGAAGTTTTTTCCTAAATAGTGCAAAATGCAAAGGGACCCAGCCACGTAAAGACTCTGTCTTACATTTCAGTCTTTAAAAAGGCAAATCTGTTTAGATTGCCTAATTAAAACTTGCCTAAAATTTCCTGCTACCTTAGGAAAGAGACTCTGATCACTACCATGGTCTCCAAGCTGCCTAATTTGTTCTGGATGCATCTTGGCACAAAATTACCTCTTGCCCTTTTCCCCCAGGATCTGTGGGCCCTGGGCACTCCAAGTTTCTCTGCATTCTCTGACTGCTTTCCAGGGCCTCCACATGGCTGTTACCCACACCTCAAGCAATCCAATTCCTTGGGCTCTGTCCTGCCTACCTGCCAACTCTTGCTTGCCATTCAGGGCTCCATTTAAGGAAAAGTCTCAGGATGGTGTGTAGCTCAGTGGTAGAGAACTTGCCTAACCATGTGCAAGGCCCTCAGCTTGATCCCCAGCATTACAAAACGAATGTCTCCCTAAGACGCACATCTCTAGTCTCTGCTCTTTTCTGTGTACTACTTAACAGAATGGACTTACACTTTAACTACTGTCTGCCTTCTTTCTCACTCAGGGAGCCCCTAAGATCAGGGCCAGCATGGTACTGGTCACAGCTGGGCCCTTGGGACCCAGCACTGTGCCAGGCACATGAGCTCAACAACTATGTGTTGAAAGAAATTAATAAATCTAGAGGTGACAGATTTCAGCTCTCAGCCAAGTCCAACTGATTCATAGTGGCCACCTGAAATGCTGGGTCTTGAACAGTTCTGAGGCTCTGCCATAGGTAACTGTCTTAGTCTATTTATGCTGCTTCAATAAAATACCTTTGACTGGGTAATTTACAAAGAACAGAAATTCATTCTCACAGTGTTTGAAGCTGAAAGTCCAAGATGAAGGTGCTGGCAGGTCTGATGTCTGCTGAGGGACCTTGTTATTCTTTCCAAGATGACACCATGAAGCTGCATCTTCTGGAGGAAACAGATGCCAAGTCCTCACATGGTAGGAGTGACAGAAAGGGTAAACTCGCCCTTTCCTTTTAAGGGACCCATTCATCTGTGAGGACAGAGCCCTCATGGACCAATCACCTCCTGAAGGCCCCACCTCTTAATGCAGCCACAGTGGAAATTAGGGTTAACATAAATGTTGGAAGGGACACAATCATACCATGGCGTTGGGGCAGAGTGAGTGTGTCATATGGCGAACAGTGTCTGCTGTGGCTGCCAGGTACTGGAGGAAGAGCAAGGGCACCCAGTGGTCATCTCTTTGTGTGCTAAGAGTAACTTTTCATGTGACACTCCACTAGGCTTAATGGCAAGGAATACAATTATGAGAAGAAAACTAGGAAGGTAACTCTGGCCTGAGTAGGCCAAACTGCTATAGTGGCATTTATGCCACAAAAGTAAGGAAACTAAATTTTGACATCAATCAGATGTGTATTTTAATCATCATGCTTACATCTTATAGGAATCTATGAATATATGTGCATGTGCATGTGTGCGTGTGTGCGTGTGCGGGTGTGTGTGTGTGTGTGTGTGTGTGTGTGTGTGTGTGTGTGTGTGTTACTAGAACTGAACTCAAGGAGTGCTGAGCTACACTGTTAGCCCTTTTTATTTCTGAGACAGAGTCTAAGTTCTCAGCCTAACCTCAAAGTTGGAGATCCTCCTCTCTCAGCCCTCTAAGCAGCTGGGACTATAGACATGCACCAAAATGCCAGCCATGGATATATTTTAATGTCTGTAAAATCATATCTACATGTACAGGCCCTGATTTTTTTTTCATCTTCCTTTTAGAATCTTGTGCCACCATGAGCAGTAAAAACTTTTGACTTGGAAATCTGCCCTGTAGGACACGAGCCCATGTAGGACTGGGCTGCAGAGGGCAGCAGGGGTGGTAGGTGGTGAAACTGGTAGGAGTCAGAGGCAGGCTCCTCAGGTTTCTGTGATGGCCCACAAGTAATGATACCTTCTCGGGTTCAGCGTCTTCCTCTAGGACACGGGCTGTAGGAAGCAGGAGCCCGGCAGCACACGATGAGCACTCAGTGAGCTGTAACTTACAGTTGTACTCAGGCTGCCTGTGTGGGTGCTCACACAGGCATGAAGAGCAAGTGAGTGCCTAGTGACGCACAGGTTTGCTGTAGCTAGAGCCTCGGACAGGATCTACCTTTTTCCGGCAGGCAGCACAAAGATTTTTCGGCAGCATGGGGCTAAAAATGAAAAATGAATTAATTTAAATGGTTATCAACTACAAAATGACTTTAAAAGCAAGTTGTAGAAAAGAATAATCCCATTTTGGGAATTTTAAAAAACTATTTATTTATTTATTTATTCATTTATTTGCAGCTCTGGAGGTTGAACCCAGGTAGTGTGGAGGTACATCCTCTTCCCTTTTTATTTTAAGATGGGGTCTCTCAAACTTACCTACAGTGACCCCAAACTTGTGATTCTCAGCCTACTGGGTAGTTGGGATCACTAGGTGTATGCCATTGCACCCAGCAGAAAAAGTTAATATTTTTAAATAAAAACTACAGAAATGTTCACATAAGTACACACATACACACACACACACACACACACATACACACACACACAGTTTTAGATGTATGATAAATATCAAGATGAACTAATGCATTACCTAACAATAGTGGCCTCTGGAGAAACTATACATTTCTACAGTACTTGAATTAGTTGATAAAAAAAAATGCATTACCTGAATTAATAAGAGAATGAATGAATGAAATAGTTAAAATAAAAATTTTTTAAATAGTTAAGTAGACTGACGATATGCGCTGTTGGAGCCAACCCTGAGCCATCCCGGAGAGATGGGAGACTGTGACTGCTGAGAGATGTGAATACCACATCACATCAATTGAATGAAGTCACTTCAAGGGGCCACCAAGTATCAGCAAGCTCCTCTCTGCCGTCCCACTCTTCGCTGTGTCAGCCCCAGAAGCCCAAAGCAAAGGCCACAGCAGCTTCTCAAAAGAGCTCCCAGCCGCGCGGAGAGCCCCAAACAGCGCCGGGAGCGGAGAGAAAAGATTTACTGGGTCCTAGTGCCCTGAGAGCACGGACAGCTCGATCCCTCCGGCCTCCCGAGCCGGCGCAGTCCCCCGGCAACTCCCGACAGAGATCGGCTTGTTAGCGGCGGAGACGCCCGGCAATCCCACGTTTCGCACGTGTTGGGCGGGCCGCGCAGAGGGCCCCAAACGCCGCCGGGAGCGGAGAGAAAGATTTGCTGGGTCCTAGCGCCCCGAGAATACAG
>PVLD010012336.1:0-60885 GCA_004027595.1 Dinomys branickii | reverse complement strand
CATTAAAGAGAAGATAGTAGGGAATTTGCACTGAATGCTGTATAATATAAAGTTATCTTCACTTCTGTTAATACAAAAACGATTGAGGAAATACAGAATTATAGAAAACATAGAAGGGAATTAGCTCTGGATGCTGTCCAACATAATGTTACCTTCACCTTTGTTACTCAGTTACACAGATGATGGCCCAATTGATCATCCAATTTTTCTCCTCCCTCATCTCTGTTGCCCCAACACACAATCAGTCATCTTCCCTGTGATAATAACTGTACTCCTGGGTTTATCTATACCCCTGGACTCTCGCCTTGGGAAGAGATATAGCTGCCTCAGACTAAACTATAACATACATGGGTATATACAAACTGCCCTGGTCAGAGGTGGAAAAGCACATATGCTCACAGCAGACCACCTGGCCCCACCCAGTCGCCATACTATGGGTGGGGGCGGGTCCAGTCCGTGAGGAACCCTCAGTGGGGCCCACAGCAGAGCAGCCACGGGGCCCACTGCGGAGCATCCGCGGGGTCCACATCGGAGCATCCATGGGGCCCACAGTGGAGCAGCCACGGGGCCCTCAGCAGAGCAGCCGCGAAGCATGCGCCCCCATTGGGGCACCCTTGGAGACCCATTTGGCTCTGTCCCGTTGCCTTGATGCCAGAGGCCCTTTCTTCTCCTCCCACCTCCTTCTGATCTCCATCATTACTGTTCCCCACCCCTTCCAGCTGGGCACCGGACGAACTTATGATGCTTGGTATAAGGGCTTGAAATCTCTCTGGCCCATTCTCACTGTGTTAGTTCAGGGTATGAACTGAGACTAAAGATTAGTTCTAGAATAGAGTTGGAGGATTTTTCTCGCATCTGCTGTATGGAGTATGTTGCTGTTTTTCAGACTCCTAGTCTGCTGCTCTTCATCTAATCCATCACTATGGGTTCATGCAAGGTTCACATGTGCTAGCTGTAAGGAGACCCTCTTGGTGCTCACATTAATAGTTCGGGGTGAGTCCTGAAGTCTGTGAGTTCATCCCATTGTTGCCAGGAACAGGAGGCACTTGCCCAAGCCCCCGAGACTCCAGGTGCTCCCAGAAAGAGTTCAGGGCGGGAGATGAAGCCCAGTAACTCAGTTCATGCTTCCTACCTGATGCTGGAGTGAGAAGAGCGTGGGGCCGTGTGATCCACCTCCATCTGCAGCTCTCTCTTACTGTTGTGCCCCAGTTCCCATTTGTTCCTTGGCTGGATCCCTGGGATTTGCTGTGGCTCTGGGGTCGCTGCCAATGCACCCCACCGCTCCCCACTGGCAGCCGCCCATACACATAGACAATTAAAGAACTACAAAATTACACAGAATATAGAAGGGAATTATCTGTGAGTGCTAATTTACCTAATGTTACTTTCCCACTTACTACTCTTTATACTGGTGGTGGCTCACTTGAAAATTCAAATTCTTTCCTCCCTCATCTCCGTTGCTCTTCCCCGCCATCGTACTGCATAGGGTGGGGGCAGAGGTGAGTGGGTTCTGTTCTCCCTCTATGGCGTCACTTGTCAACCGCCGGTGGGGCCCATAGAACCACCCACGGACGGAAGGGTCACCCAGGCCCACGGAGCCGTCGCGCCTGCAGCTGGTGCCTGTACTCCAGGTCTGCTGCTCTTCATCAAACGTGTTGCTATGGGTTCTTGCAAAGTTCATATGTGTAACCTGTAAGTAGGTCCTCTTCGTGTTGTTAATAGTGTGGAGTGAGTCTTGAAGTCCGTATAATCGTCCCATTATTGACAGGAGAATTTGTTGATTACTCCCACCGCTGAGTCTCTCCGTGTTCACAGTGAGATTTCAGGGCGGGAGCTGGAGCCCGGCACCTCGGCTCCCGCTCCACGCCTGGTCCCGGAGCGCAATCACAGCTCCCTCCGCCGTCCTCCCTCAGGGCCGCTGCCCGTCCCTGCTGCTCCCCACCCACCCAGTAAAGGGGTCGGGGAGGGGATCGCCTTGGGGCAGACGCAGGGTCCGGTGCGGTGAGCTGTGTGCTATTTAGACTGATTCCATCCTGTCTCCCGGCACCGATTAGGAATGTCTCTGCAGGATCAGGTTTCTGTTTCCGTGGGTGTTGTAATTTCTCCTCTTTGTCCTGGATTCCACTACTGCTCCTGTCCGCCGTTGCATCTTCTTATAGCTATGCTCTCTCCTCTGACCTTCTCTCAGAACTTCACACTCCCCTGGCCGAGCTGGGAGGCTTCTGTGACGGTAGGTCTCCGCTGAAGCTGCGGGTGCCGGGACCAGGGTGTGAGCTAAAGATGTGTGTGATTTGGAGCTGTCATTTCTCCGTCCCGCCTCCCTCCGAGTGCGCCATGGCGGACCTCTGATCCTTTCTTCCCGAATAAGTCCTTCTAATTCTTTCCAAGGATTTCAGTTCCCGAGTTCAAGGTGCCCACCTCTCCCCTTTTTGTCCTTCTCTTATTGCTGTATTTCTTTGTCTAGGTGGGATCTCTGGGAGAGATTCCTCCTCTGCTTCCTATCCGGTCGCCATCTTGTTAACCTCAACTTTTTCTATTCTATGTGAATAACATTGTGACTAATATTATGTATTAGTGAAGACTCAATTGCTGCCAATTAAATAATAATATCTAGCCAGAGCAGAGATCTATCCTTAGGGACACAACATAGAATGCTGTGAATCTTTGCCAATGTATGATACAATTTCTCCTATAAATATCTGAAAACACAGTGACAGAAGCAAAGAGTTTCTTTTGTACCATAACTTGAATGGTTTTTCCCATTCTTCTTATTTTGCTCCTGTTTTTGTACTTTTAGCTATTATTTGAGAGGTCTAGTTCTTGCAAGAAAAACATTTCCTTTCATGGATGTAATTTAAGTCAAGACCACTAAGTCAGTGAGTTTTCCATCACAGAAACAAATTCTTGTGATGATCAGTGAACATAAGGAAAAAGGCTTATTTTGGCTCCCGGTTTTGAAGGATCCATTTTATGATTGAATGGACCTCCTTGCTTTTGGGCTTGTGACAAGACCACGTATCATTTTGGGAAAAAGTGGTGAAGCAAAATTACTCAATTCACAACCATGAAGCAAAAGACAAGTAAAAAGTGGCCAGGTCTTATTTTCTCATTCTATAATGATCTATATACACTTCAAATGTTCACATGCCCTGGTCAACTTCCAGTAGTGTTAACCTAGGAACTTGGCCTGTAAAACATTGGACTTTGGGGGATTTGTAACTACCATCCTACAGCAATTTCCACTCCCACCATGTAGGTCCTTTGAGCCTCTGAGCTGGTGAACATGAGGTTACTCTATTGGTGTGGATGATTAAAACCTGCTGTGAAGACGCGTGACATTTCCTGTTACATGATGAGAAAAAGGAAGAGAGTGAACAGATTCTAGGGGACTCCGTAGAAAATATTTGATATCTGTGACTCAGCGGTAAAAGTTAGTGGAAGCCTACATAGACAAAATGCAAGCAGGCATGGTAAAACTCAACATTTTTGGAAATACACCTTTTGAATCACCTTCTCTGGCACAGAATACAGAATAGCTGACTTGGCCAACCAAGAGTAAAAGAAAATGACAGTGGTTATAGGAAGCCAGAAGTAACAAGCACAATAGGAATAGAAGAACCAAAGTACTACACTGTCCAGGTCCCATTCCCCGTGGGCTGCATGTAAATGGCACACATTTGGGGCACAAACTAGTCGTAGTATGAAATGTGAAATATAGCTGCAAGGACTGGGCATTGTAGCCTGCTGAACTATCATTTCATAACTAATAAATACTGTGAAAATAACACAAATATTCTTTCTTATTTGTATATGTCATGACATTAGTTCTGTACTGACAACTAAACATACCAGGTATGAGCCATTATTATTAAGCTGTACCTCAATCACACAAAAAATTATCACCAAAATATGAGCTTTTATGAGGAGAAAGCAAACACATTTCTATTTGTGGGAGATACACTCCATTTTTTAAAGTGCAAGGATGTTTCTGCTGTCATTTCTTTCATTTATTTTTTGTAGGGCTTCCTAGTAGGAGAGTTAGATTAGGTAACACGGAATGGTTCAGTCAAAAATCATTCCAAGTACCTTTAAGTGCACCATTCAGTGGGCGTGGTGCAGAGTCTAAATGCTACTCGTTGTCTTTCTGAGATTCCCATACACTTAGGAGGCTGATTAGAAAGATTTAGATTCCACAAATCAGCTATTGTCATGGGATCATTTCAGGGAGGAATTGATTTAAGAAGTATTCACAAGCTATAAAGTATACATTCACCTGTAGATGTACTGACAGAAGTGATGTGGGTCTACTGTTAACATGTCAGAAGATTATCCTTCTCCAAGGTTATGAAAGCTTTAACTGCCTGCAGAAACAGCGCATACCGACATTTGAAATCTCCTGGAGGTGTGGGCTGTTTACTGTTCTGGCCTTCTAACAACTTTATGATAACCTAACAGGTGACACTAAATATCCTCAAGCTTAAAATGGTGATTAGGATGTCTAGTGTGTTTACTCCAACCTTAAATGAAACAGGTAATATTTTCTATTTATCAAATTTATGCTGTCATTTCCCACACTAATTTCTCTCAAATATATCATAGCACATTTTGCAATTGAAAAGGCAGGAGAAAAATTAGGTATGGAGTTTTAATTTTAAAATGTATTAAATATGGTGACTATTGGAAATGTATCTAGTAAACCATGCAAGATACAATGGATTTCAGAAAACGTTTGTTAAAGGCTGGGAATGTAGCTAAGCATCACAGCCCCTGCCCCCCCCCCCCGACAAGAAAAGAAAGAAAATGTATTTTAAAATTGGGTGGGTCAGGGATATAGCTCAGTGGCACAGCACCTGCCCGGAAAGTGCAAGATCATGAGTTTGATTCCCTGTGCCAAAAAAATAAAAAAATAAATACAAATAAAATAATACAATAAAGTAAAATTAAATAAAATTGGGTAAGCCTTTTTAAGTGGTTTTCTACACTATGCACGTTCTAAAATATCAGGATTCTATTACAGTAGTATATTTTAATTTTTTTCTTTCTTGATTCTAAAAATTTTAAAACAGGATATTCAAATAAATGTAGCCCAGAGTATATTTCTAGGTCTGTATTATACTTATAAAGGCTACACTAAACCTTTAGCATAAAAAGAGAGAAATGAAAAATAATTAATTTTTTTAACATGATAAAAAGGTAAAATGTAACATATTATTGCAATTTTCACTGATTGGATTATACCACATCTACACAGAGGATACTAATACTGTTCTCTTCCTTTTAAAAATAACATAAATAATACAGACTTTTCTCCTTAACTGTTATGAAGAAAAATAAACTGAAAAGACTCTGAAGATGAAGGATGTGACCTCTGTTCCTGGGTAAACAAGTTATGTAAACACTACAATGAAAGAAGTCACATAAATGTATCACACATAATTTAGACTGGGCAACATAAATATCTGGAAGAATGCGGAAGATTTATCATTAAAGTGCTGCTATTGTATGTAGTTTTCAGTCTTTTTCACATCTCAGTAATTTGGTCTGGAAAGTTGTTGTAATCATAGTTTCTCATTCATTATCATTAACGTATTTCTAAGGTAGGACCGAAGTCATCTGCAATAGCCATTTACTGCATCATTTACTGAATTTGCAGGCAATTTTTTATTACCTTCAAATTTATCATCATAAAAATATAATGACTTTAAGCCCTAAAAGTTTATTTATATTCTAACAACATTTTCAATTTTTATGTCATTATGTTTGTTTTCATATCAGAATCGATAAATCTATAGATATACACTCAAAGAATGCATATTCCTTTTATATGTTTGTTTTCTGTTTTTGAGAAAATATCTTGTATACAGCCTTAGCGAGGCTTGAAGTCTCTATTCTCCTGCATAGGCTTCTGGACATTGCAATTACAAGCATGTAGCACCACCTTAGACAAATATTATTAATATGATGGCAATTTGCTTTATCATCTCACTTTGTATAAATTATTAAGGCACATTATTAATTACTATTAAAATAACTTTTGTCATTTGCACATTGTATTTCCACACTTCTCAAAGAATATATGGTAAAATCTTAGATTCTGACTAACTTGTTCTGTGAGTGAGAGGAACACATTTCTAATAAATTTTAACTTGATAAACCAGTAATACCTTTCGATAAGAGAAGTTCCTGATACCAAATATCACATGATCACATTTGATCCAGTGGTTACTCTCTGTCTCTCTCTTTTTCTCTCTTTGTTGGATGGTATGTGAACCTTTCCCAACAAGAAGAGGTTATAGAGGAGATCTCATCTGCAGGGGAAGTGGAAAAAAAGATGAATCCCTCACTTCAAATGACATTAGAGAGAAGTATAAAACTGGAAAATTTTGTAGGAAAGCATCTACCAAATTCTATAGGAAAGCACCTACAAAGCACTTTCCAGTTTTTTAGGAAACTGGAAAATTTTGTAGCAAAGCACCACCCAAATAAGACTGTAACAGTGCAAACGATAAATCTGTTTAGCAAAATGCAATGCCACATTTCCTTGAATTAGTGAAAAGGAGCCAAAAACATGGGTCATCAGATAGATTCCTGTTTATTTAAAGTTGTATGAAAATAAAATGACTTTATTGAGCTGATAGATAGCAGTGATTCAGTTAGAGACAGGGAAAGTCATCCTACCTAGTAACCCTTCTCTCTCATTTCCTTCACACCAGCCACAGAATTTTCAAAGGTAAGTGCAGGATAATTTGCTCATTTTTCTTTATATTTAGTATTTTATTTATTTTTTATTGTATTACAATATTGCAATTATTTTGGAATGAATATTTTAGTTTGTGGAGTGAATCATCTGAGTTTCCATTATTTCTTATGGGGAAAATCTCATTGATATACAAGTGCTTTGTATGAAAAACATTTTTCTGGGATGAATCATGCTTGAAAACGAAGGTTTTACTGTTTATGCCCTTAAAATATAAGTATTTATTGTGTCCCTTTTACTAGCAGACTGCTCTCATTATCACTAAGCACAGGATCTAATTGTCAACAGAGATTCACTTAAATTATGTTGAGGAACTAGTAGTCAGCAGTGATAGAGAGGAACGGAAATGGCAGCAAGTAGCACCAAATAAAATACATTCCAAATTTTAGTCTGGCCTCTAAGTACTGTAATTTTCTTACTTTGATGTTTACTAACAATTTAGAATTATCATTCTGAACAGTCTGTGAAAAAAATCCATAAAGCAGACAAATAATTTCAAAAGTGAAAATTTTAAAAATTGTTTCCATTGAAACACAAAACCATGTTATAAGGATTAATGCATCTACACCTAAATGTCTTGTACTTTATGCTTTGTTTGCTGTGAGGCTGCTAGGAAGATGAAAAACATTACTTCCTTCCTACAATTGTAAGGCAAAGATAGACTTACAAGATATGTTACATAACCCTTGTCTTGGGAAAAGTTTTACAATGCATGAAAAGAAAGACAATTCTTTTAGATCTGAATTGTTATTTGAAGACATTATGTCATATTTCACCAAGGACGAGCCCATGTAAGCTCAATAATTTACGGTTCTATTCTATCCCAAATAAGGCGAGGCATTATAGAACAAAGATCAATGCAAGATAATTCCTAATTTCTGAAAATTTAGGGTGTGATACTACACTTGCCTGGATTATAATAGAATAAGTAACTCAATATCATAAGCTATATTCAAAAAAAGAATGACATTTCTGAGAATGATTTTATCTTTTTTCTAATGTTGAGGTAATCCGGAAAAACATTACATAAACTTTAAATGACCTTGAAGATGAATGGAATTTTGGCAGAAAGTAGACAATGCAGATGGAAGAATCAGCAGGAGCATGAATCAAATTGTCGAGAAAGAAACCTGGTCCTAAGTACCTAAAATAGTAACATGAGTAACAAATATGATAAACATTGTTCATTTTGCCTTATTTTTACTTAATAAAAAACACAATCACAAGTAAAGAAAAACTTACCTAAAGTGCAAATCTTCATCATATCTCAAGTCAGAGAACCAGTCAGTTTTTTATGTATATTTCAGTTGTGTTCTCTGTGTAGAGCTTATACATTATTGTTCTTGCTTTAACTTTTACATAGTTACATAAGATTTATTATTTTCCACATTGCTTTTTAACAACACATTGGTATGATAAATCCTTATCAGTTACATTCTTACATCTCTGTAAGAAAAAAGTTGAGTTGACTAATTTCAGCAAAGTAGTTGCAGCTGCAGTCTGATTGCACAGACCCTACAGTTAAGTATTGGCAAGAACTGGAGGCATCTTACATATACCATTGTCAATCAGTGGTTGGAATAGGAAGGGGCAAAATATTCATTCAAAGAGTTACTGTGTTGCATAGGAAATTATGATTAACCTAATAACCTTTGTATAAATAGTATAAAGTATTTTATTCAGCATCAAACTACAACACTTGTTAATTCTATAACATTGGGCTAAACTCTTGAACTTCATTTAAATATTTTAAAAATAAAGAATTATAATAACCAATTCATGGGATCCTTGTAATGTGTAAATAAGTGCTTAGTTCTTATACTATAATGTGCCTTTTATAGCATTTGATAATTATTTAATACTGAAGCATCAGTTTTTAAAAAAGATATATGACGGGGCATGGTGGTACAAACCCATAATACCAGAACTTGAGAGGCTGATGCAGGCAGATCACAGTGAGCTTGAGTCCAGCCTGGGCTACAAAGTGATTTCAAGTCCATCCTAAGTGCATAGTGATACCGTCACAAAAAGACAAAAAAAAAAAATAAAATAAATACATTCATCAATACTATAATTTTCTTATTTGCAGAAGTGTTACATTTGTGTTTCATTTTTATTATTGTTTTATATCATTATTTTATATTCTAGCTCTATGTCATAGATTAGCACAGATCAGTGGTCATATTAGGGAAATGTTAATGGGTAAAACAAATTCTCAGTGGCATCGCACAATTGCAGCTATGTGTCACTTAACAATAAGACAAGTATACTGATGTGTGTGTTTGGTGAATTTAAGACTTTTAAACATTATAGTGAGCACAATTAGATATAGGTCGATCCATCAACCAAATTAGGAGATGCAGTGAACATGAGATGCACGAAGCTTTGCTACTGCACCTCAACACACTCACGTTCAGTACATATAGAGTGCATTCTAAAATAAAAGTAAGATATAAAACACAAAAGCCAGTAACACAGATGTTTGCTGTCCTATCAGCCATTATATGTAATCATGTATTTTAGGAGTACTGTAAATAATTGTGCTACAATTTATAAGGCTGTAAACTGGTGTACAGTGGTCGGTCGCATTTACACCAGTGTCACCAAAAACCCCAGTGAGGCACTGTGCAATGCGGGAAGAGAAGTTACAATGTCTCCTGGCTGTGAGCACTGTTTTGCTCCATTATAGGACCATGGTCAGACCCGTGTTCTGCCTTTGATGGGACGATCACAGTGAATGCATGACTGTAGTTTATTTAAATGGAGAAAGGGCATTACTTAAGAAATAATGTAGTGCCTGTGGTCCTGGTTAGTGGATGGCTTTAACTCATATGGTGGCTAAGAATCTGGTTTCTTAACATCACTTGCTTTTTAAATATTACATTTATTGGTACAGTTTAGATGCACATAATGGTCACATTCATCATAGGGAATTTGTATCTGTACGTGATATATGTTGATTCTTCTTTTCCCATTCTCCTCCCTCACCTTCAATCTCTTTTGCTCTCTTTATTTGCAAAAGTTTTGTTTCTATTTATCCCTCTTTTCTCATTTATTTCTTTTCACTTCCTTCCTTGTCTCCTGCCCCCTCCAGAACCTCCTTCTGCTTTTTGAGCAATCTCTTCCTATTTCACAATGTCTATTACACATTTTGGTTCTCATCTATACATACACTTTCACACACCAAAGAAATAATGCAATATTTACACTTGCATGTCTGATTTATTTCACTTAAGAGTGTGGTCTCAAGGTGTACCAATTTAATAAAAAATGTGTCAGATTTATCATTCTTCATGCCTGAGTCATATTTCATTGTATAAAAAAATTACTTTTTAATCCATTCTTTGGGTGATGGGCATTTGGGGTTGTTTCGAAGATTTCGCTATTGCAAACTGTGCCACTATGTACATGAGTATGCATATATGACTGTGGTCTGATGCTTTTAATTCTTTTGGGAAGTTGCTAACAAAGAGAATATGTGGGTCAAATAGTGTTTTGAGAGGTCACTACACTGATTTCTGAAGTGGTTCCTCCAACCTACACCCCCACCAAGAGTGAAGAAGTGTTACTTTTTTCCCAACATTTAGAATGTCTCACTTTTTCAATTTTTTTTTTTTCTTGCAGTACTTGGGATTGAACTGAGGACCTTGCTCTTGCCAGGCAGGTTCTTATGCCACTGAGCTATATCCCTAGCACTCAATTCTTTATATATTCTAGATATTAGTACTTTACTGAGGAACTGCTGGCTAAAATTTTTTCACCCTCTGGGTCGTCTTTTCAACCTGTTGGTGATTTCTTTTGCTGTGCAAAACTTTTTAATAAGATGAAATCCCTGTTGTTTATTCTTTGTAGTATTTCCCATGTAGTTGGGGTTTTGTTCATGAAGTCTTTGCCTACATTTATTTCTTCAAGAATCCCACCTACTCTCACAGCAGATTTAGTGTCTCTGTTTTAATATTTAGATCTTTGCTCCATTTTTATTTTAGTTTGCTGTATGGTGATAGACACGGATCTATCTTTGACCTGTGGAAAACCAACTTTTCCACTACCATTTATTAAAGAGGCTATCTCTCTTCCAGTGAAGGTGTTTGGCTCCTTTGTCAAAGATAAGGTTGCTGAGTATGGAGTTGTTTCTGCATCATCTAATCTGTTACCTTGATCTTCAGGCTTTCTTTTATTTTGGCTTTTTTGTGAGTACCATATTGTTTTTATAGTAGCTCTGTGGTGTAATTTCAAGGTAGGAGTAGTGATACCTCCTGCCTTGCCTTTTTCCAATAATTATTTGTTATTTTTTCTATTCTAGGTCTCTTCTGCTTCCAAATGAATTTTAGCAATGTTTTCTCTAATTCTGTAAAATATGTTAATGGTATTTTGACAGGTATTTTGTTAAAACTGTGTAACAACTTTGTGAGTATGGCCATCCTCACGGTGTTTATTCTTCCTACCCAAGGGTAAGGAATATCTTTTCTTTATGTGATATACTCTTTAATCTACTTTTCAGAGTACTGTAGTTTTCAGTGTGGAGATTTTTTTTACCTCTTTTGTTTGATTGATTCCTAAGTGTTTCTCTTTTATTGTAAATGACGTTGTTCTCCTAATTTCTTTTGCAGTGAGTTTATTATTCATGTCCAGAAATGCTAATGATTTCTTAGCATTTGTACTGTTTTCCAGCTATGCTTCTGAGTTTGATTATTAAATCTAGAAGTCTTTTAGTGGAGTTTAGCGATCTTCTATGTAGAGTATCTTGTATTCCTTGAATAATGATGGTTTAACTTCTTCCTTTCATGTCTTTATTCCCTTTCACTTTTTTAAATATATGCTTGCTCTGGATATGTATCCAGAACTGTACTGAAAAGGAGTGGTGATAGTGGGCATCTTCTTGTTCTGATATGAAAGTGAAAGCTTTCAATGTTTGACCATTTAGTATGATGTTGGCTATTCGTTTCACATAGATGGCTTTAAAAGAGCAATTTATTCCAATTTTCTGAAGGGATTTTACCTTGAATGGGTTTTGGCCTTTGTCAAATGCATTTTCCACATCTATGCAGATGATCATGTTTCCCCACTTTAGATCTGTTGATATGGTACATTACATTTATTTACATATGTTGGACCATCCCTGCCCTCGTGCAGTAAATCTTACTTGGTCACAGTGTGAAACCTTCTTGATGATCTGCTGCGTTCTGTTTGCAAGTATTTTGTTGAGTTTTCTTTCTATGTTCATTAGGGAGATTAGCCTGTAGTTCTCTTTTTAAGCTGGATCCTTCTCTAGGTTTGTTATCATGGTGATACTTGCTTGTGGGAATGACTCCGGGAGTACTCCTTTCCTGTCAATTTCATTAAAGATTCTGAGAAGTGGTGGAATTAGATAGTTTCTAAATTTCTTGCAGAATTCAGCAGTGAATTCATCTGGATCTTAGCTTTTCTTTTTTGGTAAGTTTTTAATTACATTTTCAATTTCATTCACTGTTATTGGGTTATTTACAATTTTCTATTTCTTCTTGATTCAATTTTGGTAATTCATATGTATCTAAGAATCTGTACATTTCTTCTTTTTCCCATCTTATTTGAGTAAAAGTTCTCAAAGTAAGTATTAATGATCTTCTGGATTTTTGCAGGATCCATCATGATTTCACTCTTTGAATTTCAGCCCTATCGTTCCTTATTTTGATAAAGTTAACTAAGGGTTTATCATTTTTTAAAAATCTTTTAAAGTACCAGTTCTTCAATTCATTGAGTTTTTTTTTTGTTGTTGTTGTTGTTGTTGTTGTTTTGTCCTATTTTCTCAGTCTCAATTGCCTTAATTTCTGCTCTGATCTTTATAATGTCCTCCCTTGTACAACCTTTGGGGTTGAGTTATTCTATTTTTTGTAGAAGTTTGAGGTTCAACAGTAGGTTGTTGGTTTGAGCTTATTCTACTTTTCTTAATGATAATTCATCTGTGTAAATTTTCCTGTTAAGACAGTTTTCACTGCATCCCCTAAGTCCGCATATGGTGTAGTACCATTGTCATTTAATTGTAGATACTTTTAAATCTTTTCTTTAATTTCATCTGTGACTCAATTTTTTTTTCAGTTGGATATTATTTATGTTGTGTGTTTATGTGTTCAGGTGGATAGTATTTATGTTATGTGTGTTTATATTACATTTGTTTATGAGCTTTATGGTTTCTTTTGCTATTTACGTCTAATTGCATTGCATTATGGTCAGATAATATGTATGGGATAATTTCAATTCTTTTCATTTACTCTTGCATGTTGTTTGGCCTAGTGTGTTGTCTATTTTGGAGCACATCCTAAGTGCAACTGAGAAGAGTATATATTCTGATATTGTGGGGTTGAACACTCTGTAGCATTTGCTAAGTGCATTTGTTTAAAGTTTTGGTTCAGTTATGCTGTCTCTTTGTTGACTTTTTGTCTAGTTGATCTATCTATTTGTAAAATGGGGTATTAAGTTTGCCCACTTAAATTGAATTAGTGACTGTTTGATTTTTCATGTCCATTAATATTTGTTTTACATAGTTAGGTGAACATGCATTTGGTGCATATATATTTATGATTATTATCTCTTCTTCTTGGAATTTTCCATTAGCATGTGTGTAGTGACTTTGTCTCTTTTGACCAATCTTGGCTTGAATGTCACATTACCTACGTATAAAATAGCTACCCCTGATTATTTTTAGGTTCTTGTTGCAAGGAGTATAGTTTTCCATCTTTTGAATTTTAATCTATGAATTTCTTTTTTGAGTTAAATGTGTGTCTTTTTGCAGCCTATTGGATCTTGTTTCTTCATCCATTATGCCAGTCTATTTTTCTTATTTTTTTGATTGGGAATTGAGGCCATTTAGATGGATCGTTATAACTTATACGTATTGGTTTTTCCTTGTCATATTATTTTCCTGCTGTTGATTCTCTGTCCTTCCCCTATGTTTAATTGATTGCCCTGCCTGGTGGCTTCATTCTACTGGAGTTTTAGAGTTGAGATTGTTGTGGCCTGACAACTGGTGGTCAAGTTCTAACATCTGGCTGAACTGAATCAGCATGGTGCTGGATGTGGGGGGCCCATCTGTGAATTGTTGCTGGCAGCATGAGGCAGAACTGGAGAGGAAGAAGTTGAAGTTTATGTGCTGTTGCAAGGTGGTTGTATCTCCTGGAGGAGCTTGTCATACTTGCTTTCCTAATATGAATTCAGCTGTTCTCATTGTCAAAGGAGCCCAGGACCTTGTTGTCACTGAGAATGGCTACGGTTCGTGTTGGTGGAGCTCTGGTCCTTACTTTGGCCATTGCTTCCTAGCTACAGAGGGAAAGATGGTGCACTGTTCAGTCTCCTGGAGAACCATGTCACATGGCTTTCCTGACATGAACTCAGCTGTTCTCACTGTCAGAGGACCTCATTGTCATTGAAGATGGCCGTGGTACTTCTCAGGGGAGCTCTGTTTCCTATTTTGAGCATTGTTTCCTGACTCCAGTGCATATCTCCCAGCCTGAAGGCACAGACCCTTCATTCTACTGCCACAGAATTTCTAGCTTCCTCAGTGACCTTGGGGCCTTCTCAGCACAGATCTGTGCAACTGGTTTGCATGAGGTATTGCCATGGGCTCCTGGTGTCGAGCTGGACTTCTGGGGGGCATTGTCATGGGCTATAGGACTTTATATGGACAAATACAGGGCATTGCTGTGGGATTCAGGCCCTCAGCTGGATTCTTTGTGTCTTTACTGGGGGGACAGAATTCCTGCACTCTCTTTGTATATGACTCTTTGGGTGTCTGTTATAAAATAAGCTTATAAATTGTATATCTTATATTAAACCAATTCCCTTGCAAACCCTGACTATAATAGTGGTCTTTGTTATCTCTTTCTAAAATATCTTTCATAATATTTTATCGAGCTGGCTTCATGGTCATAAATTTCTTCAGCTGTCCTTTGTCATGAGGGTGTCTGATTTCTCCACTGAGTTTGAGAGATTGGTTTGCAGGATATATCTATCTGGTTTGTTTTGTTCCACTATTTTCAATTCCACTCGTGGTTCCTAAACTTACTGTTGCTACAGGGTCCAGTTGACTGCTATGTTGTGGGACAGAGAAAGAAAAAAACCTAGAGCCTGTTGGGGAGAGAACAGTCACTTGTCCCTGTGTGTGCTGGTGAAATTTGTTGCCAGACTGGAATGTCCTCTTTTTGCATGAAATCAAAGGATTTGTGGGCCTTATATTTCAGATCTATCCTGTGTGTACTGAGCTTCCACATATTCGTAGTCTCTCCATTTTTTGTGAATGTTTTATGAAGGGAGTTTCCTGCTCTGGTATGTGCTCCTCCCACAGGCAGTAACTACATGAGCAGCCCCATGGGCTGGGTAATCACTTTATAAAGTCCTCTGGCTATGTTTTGTTTGATTTACAAGTCTCTTATTTTTGACTGATTTTGGCATCAGGATGTGTGTCCCTCCCTTTCTCTAAATTACCTGTGTTTTTCACTGACTTTATTTGAGTAGCTCTGTGGCTTTTCCTATGTTTAGCCACATGGAATTTCTTTCCTAACATCTTTTGACAACAAGTCCCAAAGGACCTTTGAGTTCTCAGAGTCCAGCCAGGTGTAGTGAATCTACACCTGCAATCTAAATGCTCCAATCTGAAAGGGATGCTTATTATTTCTGTTCATATTCTATGTGGCTACAGATGCGAATGCGAAGCATAGGGCAACAGTGCAGGCTTGGTTGCTGCTTTTCTATTAATTTTCCACACTCTGGAAGGTGAACTGATTTTGGCTGTTCCAACCACCTTAGCTAAATGTTCATCTTTTACAAATGAAGAAATTTTAAACCTAGAAGTCATTGGTCTATCAGCAGTATCTATTATTTTCTCTTGTTTCTTTGTGATCTACTGCTACTTTATACATGGGGGGGGCTTCAATGAAACTGTGAACAGTATGAAAACAGGACATGTTAGATGATTACAGTAGCCAAATAATAATGTTTGCCAGTATATTTATACTTATTTATAGCTTATAAAGTCTTGTTTTCCTGATTCACATAGTTATTCAGCATTAAAATTCATCATACATGTGACTTTAATAGAAAACCTATGATATTGGTGCTGGATCTTCATTTAGAAGTTTAGCCCCCTGAAAGCATATATCATGTTAATAAAAAAGCATTATTCTACTTTATGCTCCCTGCAGAATAAATAGAGGAAAAATGGAAACTGTCTGCACCACAAGAGCACTCTGTAATCTGCAGAATGTGATCTAAAGAGAATGCTAAAATTTCTGAAAGCTGTATTTTCAAAATGTGTTCCAGTGTTTCCGGTTAATCAGCACAAACACTCTAAGTATATATTTGAAAACCTTTGCATCTCCACTCTAGTACTGAGGCGATAAGAAAATTATACTTTGCTGCAGACAAATATTACTAAGCTACTCCAAGACAACAACAAGAAGACATTTAAATTGAACAGTATAATATAAAAATTTTAATGTTTCAGTTATTATTATTGCAACTCTGGACCTATCAGGGTCCTAACCAAAAGTGAAAAATCCTTTTTTCAAATTCTGATTGAATAAATGAAGGAAGAACACTGCATTACATCAACAGGAACGTTTGCTCATTCAACTTCCAACTGAACACCTACTATGTGTCAGGGCTGGTTCTGTGCACTGGGGATCCAGCAAGGGTCAATATTCAAGAGTTCCTCATTTGGCCACTTTGCTGTACAAACCTACATCTCCTTGCTTAAGCAGCAAAATAAAAATTTTGCTTATGCAACACAAGAGGGTGATCTTTAGGAGTGAATTTGTATAGTCTATTTGAGCGCCAGAACTTTAACTAGGTGTGAAGGAAAAATGCAGTTGGGACAAGTGCTTGTAGCAAAGTCTTCCTTGGAATAAAGAGCCATTTTCCAGTACTAAGGCCCGCCAGCAGAGGAAGATGAAACTTGTTTCTCCATGGGGCGCTCAGGAAGTGTCCTTGAACATAAAACACCATAACTTCAAATCGTAGGACTTTAAGAATTATTTACAGTGCACTTTTATAAGACTGTAGGACATCCTTAAGCTGCTGGTTCAGAGGACTTACAATTAGAAGAAGTAAAACTTTAAAATTACTTTTATTTGAAGAAATTTATCCTTTGCTATGTTGTGGGTGATGGATTTAAAGTTAACTGAGGTGGTGCAAGCTTTTTGGTGGAGAATTTAAAGATACTTATTATGGTTTTCATCTAGATGACACACTAGAGATTCATACAGTCATAGGGGGGCTTTCATGAAGGGATTGGAACAGGGTGGTCTGATATTTATTAGTGGATTAGTCCACTGGTGAGTCTATAGCTAAATGTGTTATGAAATGTGAAGTCTGGTCAGAGAATGTGAGTCACTGGGGGTGCGGTCTGGAAGGTGTGTTCTTCCCTTCTGTTGATCCCTCTCTGCTTCTTGTTTGCCAGGCCGTGAGCTGTCTGTCCTCTGCCATGCCACACTGGCTTGAAGCTCTGGACTATGGCCTGAAACTTCTACAAACTGTGATCCAAATAGGCCGCTTCTCTTTTAACTTGTGGGTGTCAGATACTTTGTGTCAGCAAAGAGAAAGTAAGTGAGACATGTGTTTATATTTTGTAGAATAAACTTGAGTGTTTGAGTCATCCACTACTATCATCTAGGCCAAAATTCACAATTATACAGCGATTTTAGACTCAGTAATTCTTTAACAAAAGCAAATCCACACGAGTGACATGAACAGCTAGTGATAGATAAAGCAGTAAAGAGTACTTAGAAGACTGAAGGATAGAATTGTAAAATTCATAATAAGTATAAAAATGTGCTTGATTTTGGCCAATAATACATTAAATTGAATTATTATAAGTCAAAGTTTATCAGTATTTTACATTCAAATATGCTGTTGTTTAGACTCTGAATTGCATGATGGGTAAGTTGAAATTCCTGTGTGCATAATAAAAACATGCTATATTCAGTTATATGATGATGTGTTTTATATATATATATATATATATATAATTGTCCATTTGTTTTTGATTCATGTGTCTATGTTAACAAGCACTTCACACATATTTTATGCTTTCATTTTCCCATATCAGTATCAGCATCTGAATCATTTGAAGACTACAAATAAGCAAAACATCATCCTCAGATTAATAGCTGAGGTACCTGAGCTGGTAGTTTATCTTCTTTCTTTTTAAAATGCTGCCCACATGTTAGAAGTATCCACGTCCCTTCAGAGCATATTAAAATCAAAATCTTCATTTTTAACAAGATCCCTAGGTGATTGTATGACCACCACAAGTACATGACAATTTTCTCTTCGCTTCCTCTCTGCTAACCAAATCCATATTCTTCACATTTTGGGTGGTAACATTAGTTGTGATTGCTGCTCAGCCACAAGGCACAAAGGTTGATTAGAATAAGCCAAGCATCATAATTTAATTTCCCTTGCCTTTGACCATTTATGCAGAGGAATGTAATACAATCCTAAACAAAGCACCATCACCACAAGAAACATTTTAGAAATTATGGGAAAAAATGTTGTTACTCTAACATTGTACACAAAATAAAGCTTTAGATCCTTTTTTGCTCTGACTGTTCTCTTTCAACAAGCAATTTCTTAGCGGTGGCAGCCCTCTTGGGATTGTGAGCAGGAGACAAAAGCGGAAGTAGAATCTGTATGATCTAGAGTTCTCTTATCTGCTCCAGGAACTCTTCTGTGGCCAAACATTTTTGTTAATGAGATAGCAAATCCTTTCTTGCTGACATCTTTCAGGTGGCTTCTCTGTTATTTATCCCAATAGATACAAAAATGTGTAACAATCATTTACATCAATACCTAGATTAGCCACGCTAGTTGCCTTTCTATTATCATCTTCTGAATCCACAGATGGGATCATTTGTGTGACATTGTGTTAGTGAACTGTGGATGGGTGCAGAGGTATTCCAGAGGAAGGACAGCCTCATTATCAGATTTGCTTGTTGGCTTAGGCTTGAAATACATTTATAACCAAATTAACTTATGTGGATTTTCTTACTGTTTAAAAATTATGTTTATTGGTTTTTTCATGTTCTCATTTGCCAGAAAGAAAAAAAGCAGAACAATAGCCAATTATATATCATATTTGCTTTGATTAACAGTTATAGCTTTAGTAACTTGTTTAACAGTTCATAACTTATTGTCACATTTAATGTCTTATAAAATGCATTTTGAAGATGTTCAGTAGCAGTAGTGAGGTTTGCATTGCTAATTAAGGTCTTCATTAGGTTTGTGTTTTCATTTAATTTACAATTATTCCTTGTTATCCATGATGACTGACCAATCTCTTTGAATATCCAAATTCAAGGATGCTAAAATTTCTTATGTTAAGTGGACTAATCAAATAACCTGTGCCGTTGTCCAATGTACTTACATCATCTTTTGATTGTTAATAGAGAATGTAATCTTTATATGTGGTTGTAATGCTGTGTTATTCAGGGAATAATGACAATAAAATCCATACCTTTTCAGTACAGATTAATTTTAAAATATATTTTCATCTGCTGGATGAGTTATTAATACATATCTCACAGACAGGATGACTGTGTGTTCTATTACATGTATATTTTCATACAGAATCATTTAATACATATAATTTAAATTAAAATGTAGATTTATATGAATATAATTTATTTGATTAAACAAATTCTGTTTATAAGAGTATGGCAAAAGGGATTTTCAAAATTTTCCACAGAATTATTTCTCGCCCCATGGATCAGATATGTTCTCTGTAATATCAATGATTCATTATGAATTGATGCTATAATAAGTATACATATATATATGTGTGTGTTTAGTATGTATTTCTGCTAAGAATCATTTCTATAGCTACGATTTTCTATCTTGGCTATATTTTCAAAGTTCTTGTTATTTTACAAAGCACTGATGGTTTTCCTAAACCTCTTAAACAGAATCTGTGAGGAAAGATTGTGGGTACTGATATTTTTCAAAAGTCCCCATGCTATTCATATGGGCATTCATCTCAGGGTCCCCAATCTAAGGGACAGCATAACATTTTCAGAGTTCATTATTACCCAACTACTTGCTTTGCTCTGCACCCTAAAAAGCAGGGCTCTATTTGTGTGTACATATAGAAAATCTCATGCTGTGTTTTATAAAATATAGTTTTGTAAACATTTCAAAGTTTATATGAAACCGCAGCAAGGCCATTAACACTAGAGATGAATATAATTACATTAGCAGTTTCTCAATTATTGCTGCCCTACTGTCATCCAAGAAGGGGTTGTGCCTATACTGTTTTATCAATTTGCATGCCTATATTTTGTAACCTGAGCAATCACTTTGAAGATAACAATGCAAGATATATTAACCTTTGTTAATTTCCTGTTATCTTGTTTTGAAATCCTGTGTCATTGTTTTTATGGATTTTTCTCTTTAACATAATAATAAAAAACATAAAAGTAATTCTTTAGAAAAGATTCTTTGAATTTTGACTAAACTGGTTATTTCAAAATCACAGTAAAAATTAACTTTAAATTATAAATACTTAACATATTAGGAAAAACTTCATGCTAATGAAATGTTAATTTGAGACCTGACTAACAGGTCTGATACCTAATTGGCTGATAGAGAAACGACGGGCTTGATGTTATACACTTCAGTTAGAGATATGATTCTGTGATTTTTGGTCAGATTACATCAATTTTCTAAACTAGTTTTCTTAGCTAAAAAAAATAGAGGTAAATATTACTACTTCAAGTATTATGAGGGTACAAAATACAACACATCTAATCCATTGCCTACTACACAGGAGTTGATTTATAAATGATATTCAGTAACATAAAAATATGAATTATTAGGATCTTTATAAGAATGATAGCAATGATCTCTTACTTGAGTTCTTATATGTACTAGATACCAGGTTTGATGCCTGGCATGTTTTCTCATGTAATAATTTATTTAATCCCTTATGTCATTTTATACACATTTGAGTAATGTGTCAGAAACTGATGGTTTTTTAAAAGAAAGAACTGTATATATTCAATGCACATGATCTGATTCACCAGAACATACACATATATTTATGAAACCATCACAATTAAAATAATAAACATATTCTTCCCTCCAAAAGCTTTTTCCTGCTTTCTCCATGCTCATGACTTTATTGAGAACATTTCTCTTCAGTTCTATCAAAGTAAATAATCCTAAGAGTATGTTACATTACTACACAGTGTGGCAGATTCCCAGCCATTATTCATCTTGCAAAAGTAAAACTTGAAACCCATTGTACATCCATTTGTCTTTTGTTTCTCTGAGTTTGACTGTGTCAGACCTATCATGCAGATGGAATCATGAAGTGTTTTTCCTTCTGTGGCTGGCTTGCTTCATTGAACATAAAGCCTCCAGGGTCTTCTATATCATAAGCGTACGCTAGTCAGTCTTTCTTTTTTCAGTGTGGAGTAGGATCTGGTTATATTATTTAGCCCATTTGTCAATGGATAGTTGTGTTCTTTCAATATCTTTGTTATTGTAACAAGGCTACAATGAAAATGTGAGTGCAAGTACCTAGTTGAAATCTCAATTTCAATTCTTCTAGATGTGTACTCCAAACTGGGGCTGCCACATTATAAAGCAGTCCTGTTTGTGGTCTCTTGAGGATCCTCGATCAGTGTTGGCTGTAGTGGCCACACAAGGGCATCACAAGTGTACTGAAATTTTACTTTTTAATTTTGTTTTTCACACTAACATCCTGATGGATGTGAGGTTATATTTGGTCATGATTTTGATTTGTACTTCTGTAATGTTCATTTGGGTGGACTCTTTCCAACTGTTTTCTACTTAGATAATGTCTCAAAAATAACTATTCAAATGCTTTGTCCATTTTTAAACAAGTATTTTGCCTTGTCCTTATTTGCTTTCTTTCTTTGGACTGAGTAGTAGGAGCTCCATACATGTTTGGCACATTAGATTTATTAGATGAGTGCTTTGCAAATCTTTATTCCCATTGTATAGGTTGACTCATTTCTTAAATTTCCTTTCCTATACTGAAGCATTCTGTCTTAATGTAGCCTCACTTGTTCTTTGCTGTGTTTTGAGCATCATTTCCAAGAAATTTTTGTTCAGGCCAATGTCAAGACATCCCTTAAGGTTTTTCCCTAAAAATTTCACATCTCATAATGAAGTGCTAAGTCCTTTCTGACTTGAATTTTTCATATCATGTGACAGTAATTTTCCAATTTCATACTTTTGAATGGGGACACTGTTACCAGCACCATTTGTGAAAGAGATTACCCTTTCCATAGGGTGTAACCATGGTGCCCTTGTCAAAGACCAGTTAACTGGATTTGGGTGGGTGCATTTCTGGGCTTTTGACTCTGTTCCATGAGTTGGTGTATCTCTTCTGTTTTGGTTTCTTGCCAGTAAATCTTTGCTTAATTATCCTGATTTTCTAGTGTATTTTTCAGTCAGGAAGTGTGAGGCCTCCACCTTTGCTTTTCTGTCTCAATATTACTGTCATTTTCCATGGCCTCTTTTATCTTTGCAGTGATGCTGGGGATTCAACCCAGGGTCTTCCCACTAACTTACCTCCATAGTTCCCATTTGAAGATTTTATTCTGAAACAGGGTCAGTTAAGTCTCTAATTTGGCTAGGATGAACTCAAACCTATCCTCCTGCCTCTGCCTCCCAGAGTGTTGACAGTACAGGCTTGTTCAGTAGCCACAGGTGTCTGAGTTCTCTTGAAATTACTTTTGTTCCATACAAGTATTGAATTTGTTTTCTTCCCCTTTTTCTGTAAAAATGGCAGTGTAATTTTGGTAGGGAATTTGTTGGTTATTTGGGATAGTAGGGATATTTTGAGAGTATCACCTTATCCAAAAACAGAGTTTTAAACTTTTTATGTCTTCTTTTAATATATGTATTTGATGTTTCATGGTTCACTGCACAAGAGACTTGAACAAAGTATGATTCAAAGATATGATTAATGCTTACATGTTTGGTAAATTATTACAGTAAAAGACATTACTTTTCTTCTGTTCTGTCTATTTAAGACAGGGTGTCAGTATGCAGTCCAGGCTGTCCTTGAGCTCACTTTGTAGCCCAGGCTGGTCTTGAACTCGCAACGATCCTCCTGCCTCAGCCTCCCCAGCGCTGGATTACAGGCATGTGCCACCATGCCCAGTGAGACATTACTTTTAATCACCTTCACAATAATGGAAAATCTCCCTTCCTTTGAGGACACTTACGCCCATATTCACGGCCATGTGTCTTTTATAATAATAACCTTTCTTTAAATTTAAATATTCACAAGTAAGTCATTTACCCCAGAATGAAGTCCGTAAATCCTGTACCAACTATAGTTAATAAAAATTAAAATTGAGAGGCTAATCCTTAAAATTTACTAAAAATATAAAATTAAAAATATTAGTAGATAGTATTGAATTGCCATATGTATATTTTTAAGTCAATGAATTCACCTTTAAAGAGTAATTTGAAGTGTCTAATAACTTTCAAGTGTATGAAGTATTGCAGAACAGAATTTACATAATCCCAATGGGATATAGTCGTTGTCTGTAAACATTCAGGTTTAAAGTATTTAACAAATGAAAAGAAACACTGGGTTGGGTTTCTGCACATACTAAAATGTGTTGTATTGATAAAGACCTAAAATATCACACTAACAATCCAGTATTCTTTGACTTCACATGTGAAAAATAGATGGAAAAAACTCATTGTAAGTGCACATGCATTTTCCATAAAAAATATAGCCATCTGGAGTAACTTTAGCAGCAGAAGCCAATAATTGTGCTGTTATTTTCATCACAGACCTTTCAGTGAAACTCTCTCTAGACTCGCAGGGAGCCAAGAAAAGAAATTAGTGGCCATTCAAGGACATAGCTTGAAAACAATTCTCTCCTATTAGTATATGTGTAGCTTTTCTTAGAGCTGTGATACATTGTCCCGAAATGTGATTTGTCCAAAAGCAACATTTATTCGGACCATAAAATGAAGAGGAAAGAAAAGCCTCTGTACTTCATCTGAACCACCTTCTTAATGTCAGAGAGTTTTTAGCTGTTCAGGCATCGCCTTTATTGCAAGCTTATGTTGAATGAATAATTCAGAATGAAGGCAGTTGCAGCATAATGATAAAATTACATAAATCAAAGGGTAGCTGCTTGAGCCAAATATCTGCAGAAAAACAATCCCAGTCCCTACTCTTCTGTTTACTTAGTTATTCTGTTTGGGCAGATGTTCCAAAAACTATCATTACACATATCTTTGACATATTTATAACCTACTTGAAATGCTTGCTCTAAGAAATTTTAGTTTTCTGTTCAATGCATCGTGTAACCTTCTTTTCTTCCTATTGTCAAGTAGAGTCAATAAATTAATGAGTAGCAAAGTTCAAGGTGCTTTTGAGACCACAGTCAGGGACTAGGAAGAAATGAATAAATTAACAATGATCAGACACGCATTCTGTCCTAGTCACCATGGCAGGTGTTTTACTATTATATTTTACTTTTGCCTCATAACAGATTACTGAGTTATAATTATTGTGATTTTAGCATGAAATTAACTTAATATAATTATTCTTCGTCTAAGATCATGTACCTACTTAGTGGAGGAATCACATTTGGTCTGACCCAAACATCTTGCTCTTTCCAATATATAAGACAGCAATATGAATAATTTAAACTATTATTAAAGCAAAAGTGGCTTTAATAAATACATTTTTTAATAAAAATTGGAAATTTAAAAATATATAGGTCCAGATAGAAACAGGATGACCGCCACTTGGATGAGGTAAGTGAAATTTATTGTAAAAGCCTTAGCATTTGAGGATTCCTTTCAGCATCATGATTCTTTTCCCTTGTTAAGGCAGAGTCATATTTTAATACAAGGGTTGCTAGACTTACCCAGAAAAGAAATCTTAGCCTGCAGCTCACTGCTTGGAAATGGGCTTCTCCCCTGATTAGATTCACACTAAAATCCTCCACGTGTCAAATCGACTTAAGAGTAAAAAGTCATATCTGCACAATTGGCTGAATAGCCTATTGATTCAGATTTTTTTTTAAAGAAATAGTGAGTTCAGCAAAATCAGAAGGGCAACAAAAGCAATCATTTGAGTGCAAATGGTTCATTCCCTGCTGCACACAGTCCGAAATAGAAGAGGGCTGTCTCCGCCAGCACAGGGCTGCACGATCTCTCTCCCCGCGTGCAGGACCTATTTCCCCACCGAGGAAGAAATCAATGCTGCCACTTTCTGCCCGGCATTGCTTGAAATATTCATAGAAATGTATTCTGGAGAAGGGCAATTTTGATGTATAAGTTTTTATATCTGTAATGGTTTATATATGAAATACTACACTATTTGTGGCTAAAATAATCCTTAGTAATAAAAGTATTATTTTAGACTTCATTGTTTCAATCCAGTAATGTGGTTTTCCTTTCATAAGTCTGTAAAATAATAAATGATATTATGGAATTATAGAAGCTTTCAGATGAAAAAGAGCATTAGAGTTCAAATTATTTCAGTTGTACATTCATCAATTTTGGTGGCTCCAAATATGAAGGTATGCTTCTATCCACAAAGTAAACAGAAACTACAATTGAAATTCAATCTCTTTTATTCCTCCTATTTAATCTGGTGGCCTTATATTATTATAAAGAGTTCTATACAATAAAATTAGTGTTATAAATTTAAAATAATTACACTGATTAAAAGATTACTACATTTGTGAAATAAATAGTACATTTTATTGTTCCAGGATAAATATTGTTGTTAGTTATGTGGAAAAAAAATTACAGGATAATTATTTGGTGCATTAGGCATCTAAGCATCAAAAAGAAATCTAGAAATATGGAACGCTAAATTGTCATGTATCTTATGAATTTTTTGAAGCAAAAATATATGTAGACAGAATCATGACTGTTATATCCTCAGAAAATCTCAATGACTCATTAATCAGAAAGATAATATTAAATAGTAAGTAGAAATGATTTCCTAGTAGCTAATAAAGGATTTTTCTTAAACTAATTGTTAAATTTGCTGAATAATAAACAGCCTATTTATCCAGTGTTAAATTTTACCACTAAGATTAATGATTTCTTTAATTGATCTAAATTTTATGTCATGTGGAATGTATTGAAGATTTCTTTTCTCAAAAAGCACTAGATAACATTCTTCTCTTTTGGAAAGTCATAGAAAATGAAGATTTGATGCTATAAATTTGAAATGCAGTTTCTATGGCAACAACAAGAGGCACACTCCTGCATACTACTATTCAACTCTTATTTGAATATCAGAAAAGATCTGCCATCTTAAGTGTTATTCTTTTTCTGGATTTAAATAAGAAGAATCGGGTGATTTATTTTATTTTTAAGCCAGAGCACTTACTATAAACCTAGCATAGGAATTTGTCTTAAGTATAAATATAGTAATATGTAACTTGTGAATCATTATGAGAAATTCCATTATTTTTCTGATTTATATAAGTAGATCAAAATAAAAGATATTTGCTTTGTAAAAACATACATAATTAAAATAAATTTGTAAATATATATATATATATATACTGTTCAGTGACTCAAATAGTTTTGTGAGATTTGATTGCAAGAACTTCTGAATCACATATTAAAGCCTTTACAGTTTCCACTGTGTTATGTGGTCTCTACCAAGTGTCTCTCGGAAGTATTCTAATGTGTTCTCAGACTCAGCATATTGTCTTCACCAAAGCCCTCCTCCTTTCCTGTTCCCTGAATTCTGATACGAGCCACACTATCTTTCCAGTTCCATACTCGAACATCGGCCCCTTTGTCGTTTCTTCTGCCATGATAATCTGATTTACTATTTCCATTTTGTATGTTATTAGAGTAACAATCTAATGGTCTTTTGAATATGTTTCATATATTTATTTTGTATTGTGAAAAGAAATGGTGGATGTTTTCCAATGCCTTGTTGCTTGGTTTTATTCTGTAGCTATACACAACACAAGATAAGATTGTCTAAGATGATATTACATGATAAATTGTGGGGTAGAATATTCACTTTGAAAGTAGAGAGAATGACTTAAAGAGAGAGATAAGTGACAGAAAACTTCCTGCTATAATTTAGGAAATAGACAGTCAGGATGTGAACTAGAATACTGAGTATAGGATTTCAAACGTTTTGATGAATGGAAAACTTATCTTGTTGCTTCCAGGAGATAAAAGTAGTGGGAAAACATGGTGTTTTAGAGGATTTGGAAGAACACGGTTTTGCACATGTGTATGTGTGTTTGTTTTATATAAATATTCCTATATTTAAAAGAAGGCTTTAAACATATATAAACAATTACAAGATGATAATAAAAAATTTGTAATAGTTCATTTATTTCTTGTATTTTTATTGTGTTTTTAATTAGAAAGGAATGTTAAATTTATAAATTGATAGAAAATTAAAATACAAAAGAATACCCAGGATGTGATGGCACTATTGCTCAATTCTATCAAACATTTAAAATGAAATAGCATTAATTATATTCAAAAATTCTAAAAAAATTGAAACAAGAAGGAATATCTTTATTTTATGATGCCAGTCCTGTCCTGATGCTATCTCTTGGAAAAGATGTAAGAAAACTGTCCAGCAATGCCCCTGATAACCATAACTGTAAAAATCAACAAAATAGTAGCCAAACAATTCAATAACATCTCAAAGGACTATACGCCATTGTCAAGTGGGATTTATACTTAGACTGCAGGGGTGGTTAAACCTATCCAAACTCATAAAAGTCATTCACTACATCTTCAGAATGAAGGACAAAAAGAATCAACTTTAATAGATTCAGAAGAAACTTTTTAAAAATGTACATCCTTTCATGATAAAATTATCAACAATCTAAGTGTAGAACTAGTGTTCCTCAACACAATTACAGATCAGACCAGTGTGTGTACGTATGCGCAGGATAGATAAGATAGTTTCACGATTGATTTCTATTGCTTTCTTGAAAGGAATAGTCAAAGTTTAATTGTTTGATCAATCTTACATGACTATTTGCATGTAACCAATTTGAAGATATCAGTATGTAATACAACAATCATTATCAATTTCCTATCACCTTGTCTGAAATTCTGTATGGCTTGTGTTTTTAGTTTGTAAATTGTTAATATGTTTTCATTCTTTTACCTTCAAAATTAAAAAAAAAATTAGACTGTATGTTAAGAGCACAAAGCTGGTAGCACACTCTTTGAGAAATTGAGAAGATTTTCCCATAGGATTAAGGACGAGATAAAGATGCTCAATTTTACTACTTCTACTCAATGTATTACTGGATGTTTTGTCTGCAGCAATTAGATAAGCAAAGGAAATAAAATGCAACCTAGCAGGAGGGGATAAATGAAAATTTCTCAACTGATGGTGTAGCAAATTCTACAATCCTCCCCCTAAAAATAGATCTGATAAACAAACTAGTAAATTTATAATTTGAAAACTCAACGTAAAGGCTGAGGATATAGCTTAGTGGCACAGCACCTGCCTGGCAAATGCCAGGTTCTGAGTTCAATTCCAAATACAAAAAAAAAAAAAAGAAAAATCAACACATAAAAATTAGTAATTTTTCATACTAACAACAAACTATACGAAACAAATTGAGAAACTGATTACACTAACAATAGCTACAAAAAATACCAAGGAGTAAATCTAAGCAAGGAGATAAACATGTGTACAATGAAAACTGCAAAATATTGATGAAAGAACTTAAAGAGGACACAAATGGAAAGCTATCTAAGGTTCATTATTTGGATGAATTAACATGTATGATGCAAGATGTGCTCATATATATCAAAATTATCTAGATATTCACTGCAATCTACCAATATTCCAATCTCAGTTTTCACAGAAATAGAAAATATTCTGAAATTCCCATGGAACTACAAAATACCCCAAATAGCCAAAGAAATCATAAGCAGAAAGAATAAAACTTGAACCATCACAATACTGATTTCAAAATCTATGGCCAAGCTGAGACAATCATAGCAAGATAATACTAGCAAAAACCAAATATACTGTGTAAAGAAACAGCATAGAAAGCTTAGGAGTAATCCCATGCATTTATGGACAAATGACTTTCCACAAAGATGCCAGTGATACACCAGATTCCAAAAATGGTATTAGAAATTGGATATCCATAAACAGAATGAAGAGATTGGACATTGGTCTCATAACAGATACAAAAATCAACCCCAAATGGATTAGAGACATAAGTACATGACCCAAAACCATAAAAATATTTGAAACAATGTTAAATATTTTTTGTCTGTCTGGACAAAGATTTAAATCTGCTGGACAGGCAATAGGGCAAAATTAAATAATAAAAATGTATGAAAAAGTTAAGGCTTCTGTATTGTGAAGAAAACATTTGAAGAGACAACCTATACATGAGTAAATATCTGCAAGAAATTTATCTGATAAGGGGCTGTTTTGGTTACTTTTTTCTTGTTGCTGCAACAAAATACCCAATATCTAAAATGAAGGAAGGGAAGGTTTATTTAGCTTGCAGTTTGTGGAGGTTTCAGTCCATACTTGGCTGGTCATGAGGCAGAGTGGCACATGGCAGAGGTCTACAGTTCATGGTGGTGGAACACAGCAAAGCAAGAAGAACAAGAAGAAGAGGTAGGCAGGAATGGCAGCCTCTTTCTCTCCCTTACATATATAAACTATCTGCCCTAGGGCAGGTATAGCTTTCACACCCATAATCCCAGCATTGGATCATGGATCAGTCATAAACTCTAAAAGCCACCCCATAACTGCATGAGGATTTGGGAGTACATGCGGACACAAACCACAACAGGGACCAATTTCCAAAATGCATAAGCATCTCAAGTAACTCAATTGTAAAGAACAAGAAACCCAGACAAACATGTGCAGAAAGTTGAAATTAACACATCTCAAAAAAGGCATGCAGATGAAGTACACAATACTTCCCACTAATCATCTAGAAATTGCAAATCAAACCCCAACGAGACATCCACTCATTCCTTTCAGAATGGCCATAATGGAAAGGTAACTGAGAGCTGCTGGGAGGATTTGGAGGAGCGCTTCTATACCCTCTTGTTGCAAATAGTTCAGGAAACATGACTTTTCTGGATGCATATTTACACTTATAGGCATGTCTTATTTTATTGCAATTCATCTTTCTGCAGTTCACAGATACTGTCTTTTATAAAACAAAAGTGAGAGGTAACTGTGCAATGAACAGGTTAATTGAAGCTATTTTTCCAACAGTAGGTGCTCCCTTCATATACCTCCATCATATTTTGGTAATTCTCATAATATTTCAAAGATTTTCATTATTTTTATATCTGTAATGGTGATGTGTGCTCATGCCCTTTCATGTTACAATTGAAACTGTCTTGGATTGCCACGTTGTGCCCATCTAAAGCGAAGGACTTTGTAAATGAATGTTGCGAGGGCTCTGATTTTGCCATGACCCAGCCAGTTCCCCATGTGTCTGCCTCTTTTCTAGCCTTGCAGATTCCCAGGACATAATATTAAAATTAGGCCAGTGAAAAATCCTGCAGTAACCTCTAAATGATCAAGTAAAAGAAGACTTGCAGCTCTCTCGCTGTGAATCACAAGCTAGAAACGATTAAGTTTAGTAAGGAAAACATGAATAAAGCTGAGATAGGCTGAAAGATAGGTCTCTAGGACCAAACATTTAGGGGAGTTTGGAAAGCAAAGGAAAAGTGCTTGAAGGAAATTAAAAGTGCTGTTCTATTGAAAACATTTGTGATAAAAAAGAAATCAACTTCCGTGCTTATATGGTGGGAGTCTGAGTGGCCTGGAAGGAAATTAAGTAACCACAATATTGCATTTTGGCAAAACTTAATCCAAAGCAAGGGCCCAACTCTCTTCAGTTCTTCAGTTCCATAATGAACGTAGCAATATTCTTTCTTAGTGATGCAGTCAATTACTGGCTCTAGATCCTGGAAGGAATGATTGAAAATTCCCCTATACACAAACACAGCAGATGACTTGAATTTAAAGTTCATACTCATTTTTTATTCTGAAAATCCTCATGCCCTTAGATGTTACAGTAGGTCTACTCTGCCTGTATTACATGATGGGAGCAGAAAGTCTGAATGAGAGCACTTTCTTTTTTGACGTAGTTTAATGAATATTTTAAGCTCACTATGTAGATCTAGTGTTCAGGAAAAAGTATTCTTTCCAAGATGCTACCGCATATTGATAATTTACCTGAAGACCCAAGAGTGCTGATGAATCTATGCAATTTGACCGTGATGTTAAGTGAATAAATCAACACACACATTTGAATATCACATGGTATCTTTCATAGGGAACCTCAAAGTATAAATGCAGAGCAAACTAAAACATAACAGGAAATAGGGAGCTAGGACATTTTGCATAAGAGAAGAGGACGAATAGATGGAGGGAGGAATGGGGGAGGACAGGGGAAGGAGATGAAACAGAATTAAGATGTATTATGTGTACAACTTCCCCCCAGTTAATGTAATCATTATGCACTGCAAACATGACCTAATAAAGCAACACAATTTTTAAAAATGAATAAACAATTTTGTTTTTGTGCTTGCTAAACCAGTGTTCATTCTGCAGCCCATGGATCCAGAAGTACTTTCAACTTTAAGTCTTATTTTTGAAGAATTACATTTCATAATGTTGTAACTGTCCTAAATAGTGATTCTTACAGTGGATCTGGATCAAGAAAATAGCAAACCTTCTGGAAAGAATTCACCATTCTAGATGGCATTAGGAATACTTGCAATTCACAGGAGAGTGAACAACAATGTTAATAGGACTTTGGAATAAGTTAACCCCAGGCTTCAGGATGACTTTCAAAGTTTCAAGAGCCACGTGGAGAGTGTCACCAAGATAGATAAAATGCCAGAAAACTGGAATGATAAATGGAGACTGAAGATGTGACTTAATTGCTATAACTTCACAAGAAAACATTAATGAATAAAAAGCTGCTTTTTGTAGGTAAGCAAAAAACACGGATTCTCACCATAGAATCCACTCCTGGCAAAGATGCTGTGAACATTCTTAAAATCACCAAGATGGATTTATTACATAAATTTAGTTAATACAGCAGCGGCAGCGTTTGAAAGGATTGACTCCAACTCTAAAAGGAGGCCTACGGTGGGTAAAATGCCATCAAATAGTAACACATGTTCCAGAACTCCATTGTGAAAAGAACACCCTCTGTGTGAGAAAATTCACTGTTACCTTAATTTGGGAAATAATCACAATCATCCCAACCTTCAGAAATCATACTCTTGATCAGTAAGCAGCCATCTGCTATGAGGCAAAATGCTCTACCAGTAAGAAAAGGATGACCTGCTGTGGTTCAGAAGATTGTTGGCATTTTTTTGAACAATTTCCTATTTTTCAGTAATGGTATGCACATTGTTTCCTTACAATAATGATAATGTCTGATAGTACAGTATAAGTGGAATTTTATATGTGCTGGGAAACCAAAATAGTGTGAGTCTCTGTAGCAATGCTGCACATTCCTGAATTGAACTGCAGTCTCACCCAGGTGTGTCCCTGTGCACACGCAAGGACACAGTAGTGCAAAATGTGGGTAAGACTGAAGGCTGGACACCATAAAACTAGAAATAAATTGTGATTTTCACATACAGTGAAGTACTTTGCATTCTTCTTGAAAAATAAAGAAATATATGAGCTTTGTGGAATACTATATAATATGTGAAAAAATATATCAAAGAATATTTTGAGTGAAAAAAATCATTTGTTTATATATGTTTTTTATTGTGGTTTCTTCAAAGAGAAGAGACATTTGGTGATAAATTTGGAAGCAAAACTTTTTTTATTGTACAATATTTGTAACTATTGAATTTTTTCCAGTTGCAACCTTTACCATTCTCATAATCAAATATGTATTTTAAAACAATTTTATACTACTCTACAGGTAACTTACATTTTAACCATTTCTTCTATCAAACACCTGTTTGATCTGTGCCAGAGAGTTGAAGACAGAAGTTGGTGCCAGGTTTATGGCTTCAGGGCATTTGTCTTGGATCTCTGTGATTGCTCGTTTGTGCCCATTGCCCAGCCTGCTGGTCAAGACCCAATATCCTGCCTTCCGTTTGCCACTAGATGGCATAAATCCCTTTCATTTCTATGGGATGCTGAGTTTGTGAATGTCTGTCTTCATATAGCTATTTCTAGTTTTAAATGGGTGTGGGCTGGACCTAGTAAGATTATATTCTCTACAAGTACTTTGGAACTTTGTGGCTGACTAGTTAGAATGAAAACCCCTTCAGAAGATAGTAAGACAGAACTCTATGCCTATATTTGATGAACTGCTGAGCTGCCTATTGGATGAAAAATAGCTTTGTGTGTGATGACTTGTATCTCGATGTCTCATCCAAAGCCTCTTGTGGTCAGAGGTGGAGTTTTTTGGAGGTGGCTGGATCTAGAGTGTGTGCTGCTGGGAACAAGGATGTGAAACTGGGAGTGATAGATGGGGGAATGCTTGGATTAAGCGGGCCCCTCCCTGGGTGTGACTGCCACTCACCCTCAGGGTGGGAACCCTCCATAGAAAGAGGGCTACCATTGTCATTGCTTGTCACTTTCTACGTGCTACCTGCTACTCCCTGCCCGGCTTCCTTCTCCCTGCCCTACTTTGCCAGGGACTATTTCTTGTCTACGATGTCCCTCTGCCACACCACCCAGCCTTGGAACCAGCTGGTTATGGACTGAAATCTCTACACACTTTGAACTAAGTAAACCTTTCCTCCTTTAGTTTTGGCTGTCAGATATTTTGTCTCAGGAATAATAACAGGATCAAAGAAGTGTGGTTACTGACTGTTTTGGAATAGTTCTGGGTGCAGATAATGGGAAGACCCACTCTGGCTATGAGTGCTACCTGCCCAGAGGGCATCCATCCCAGATAAAATATAAGGGGCAGAAAGAGGGATGCTGGCATCACTTGCTGCTTGCTGATTCACAGGTTTCCTGCCTTCTGCCCACCATGAGATGTTTCTCCTCTATGTTCTCCCTCTTCAGGCCACCCTGCCTTGGAGCCAGCTGATTATGCACTGAAACCTCTACAAACTGAGCGGAAATTAACGTTACCTCCTTTAACTAACTGTGGGCATTGGGTATTTCATCTCAGCAATGAGAACAAAGGTAACTGAGTGAGCTTTGTCAGGAAAGTCATAGGTTGCACTGTGGATCACTATCTGCTGTTATAAATGGCTAGACTTTACTGTTAGGCTGAGAACATAGAGTCCAAATATAAAAAGCAGCATGTCAGAATATTTGGTGGTTGGTCTAGAAAGGTGAACACTCTGATATACCCAGCAATCAGAGATTTTAAGCTTTATTCCCATGCTGCCTGTGGAGGAGAATGCATGGTGGAGAGCAATATTTGATCAACAACCAAGAGACTGAGAGACTTAGCCTGAGAAATGTTACTCATATTATCAGTTTAACTAAAAACTAGAGTCCCTTTACAGATGCACATCTAAGCTATGGCAGATTAGAGGTCATTTGTGACTCTATCTAAACGTGGAGCAGGACTAGAGTCTCCTGGTGTTTGTGTCTACTTCAGTTTCAAGGCTTAACACATAACATCGCAAATGGACTCATATTTCACCCAATTTTTCATGAATTTTGAATATCCTGAGGGCACTTAGCAATAACTGGAGCCAAGACTCAGAAGTCTCTTGGTGAAGTTTCACCAGAGTTCACGTTAGGATCTTGTTCGCTTTTTTCTTTTTTCTGGAAAGCCTTTGCGACACCTTGAGTTATTTGAGAGTGAAAAGAAGGTCTACTGTCATTCTAAAGGATCTGGAATGGTCCAAACCTTGGGATAATTTATTTTAAGAGCCCCTTGACTACCTCCATAGCCTTTTCTGAATGGGTAAGCAGGGTAAAGGTGTGAATTTGGCTAATAAGTGTTCACATTCCCCATATGGTTGCACGCAGATAAAATGTAATTGCAGGTCCTCCCTAAATGTCCTTTTTACGTGTATAGGTTTTAACAAAGGTAGCCTGGGGTTGCTGGGATTATTGTAGGCAGAGTGGGCAAGTGTAAAGAACTGTCAGTTGATTATCACTAATCTTAACTTGGGAAAATTTGAAATAAAGAGGTTTTGAGAAGATCCAAATTTAGCAGACAATGGCTGTTTCCATTTAGACTCCTTACATTGGGTAGCAGTGAGTTTTCACTTTTTGGGTCACCCACAAACAACTTTCAGCCCAGTTTCACTCCCTTCATTTAACACCCCTGGTGCAAATGTGCACCTTATTTAACCAGCTGTTTTTCCTTGTACACATATATTGTATCTTGAGTTACTGCTGAGTTTCTTGAATGCATGTCACTTCAAAACTAATTTGCTGCAAATATTTTCCCTACCAAATACTGCAAATAAAATAGCCTCTCCATTTCACCTTTCATGTGTTATTAAAAATATTTGTTCAGTACCATGAAGGGTTTTTACACTTTTCCAATGTGTTCCTTGAAGAAGGGCCAGTTTGTTTGCTCAAGATCATACTCTTTACCTCCTCTCATACTGTGAAGTCCTGTGATCTTCCGGGGGAGTGAGGGATAGACTGGTTTCAATGGATCCTCAGGAACTAGGAATAAGGCAAGTGTTTTGAGGCACTGTAAGGTGGCCATTTCTGCCTATTAACGTTTTGATCTCTAAAGTGTCTTTAGATATATCTCTTTCATGTCCCTTGCAGTGAATGACAGAAATCTACCTAACAACATAAACTGCCTCCAAACATTGCAGAATTGTCCTGCTTGTGCATCATAAATAACTGACTAGCAGGAGCCCACCCTAACATAATGTGACGCACACCTGCCCAAGCTGGATGGTGAGGGGGAGGTAGAGGGAAGAGAGGAACAGCGTGAATCAGCACAGCATGAAATGGGGGCACAGGTAGCCAGATACTGACCCACTAATTTTTCTCACCCACAAACAAAACAGCACTGCTCTTTGCTGCTGGTTGGTTCCCCAAGAATATGTTACCAGTGTGCTGGGATGCTGTGGGCCCTTTTTAGAGAGTCTATCCAGGTTCTTATTATCCTCAACAAATAATTGGATAAGATAAGCAGAATAGGTAGCAAGGTTTTACATCTATTAAAGGTAGGAAAAGAAGCATTCTCTGCAAAGTGAAAGTGGGACACTGTGAAAGAGACAGTACAGTGGCTGTGAGGTTAATGGCCAACATGTTCTTTATCTCCCACTCGTCATGCTGACATCAGCTCTAGGATGGCCCACCAGAAAGCTGACTGCTCTCATGCCAGAACAATTGAAGACATTTTCTGAGTAGTACCAGAGGCAAGGCTTGCTGGGGTGTGTCCTCGACCTCTTTGATGGACAAGTAATGCTCACTTGCCCAGTTGGTTGATCAAGCCCCAATCTCCTGCCTTACTATCTCACAACTTCTGGCCAAGTGGAACTTAATGTTCTTGAATGAAATATAGTCGTCATTTTTTCTTCTGTATATCTTTTCTTAAATTTGAGATAAATGAGCAGTATGTTTTGTATATTTGTTTCATAATCATTTGTTGAATGTTTCATGCATGATATTGTATTGTTTATGTAATCAAAACATAATTACATTTCTTGTTATGGTTTCTATTTAGCACAATAAAGTATTTTGTTTTATAGTACTTGTTTTTATGCCTATATTTTGAAGATATTTTACTTTGTGATTCAACACTGACAAATGTGGCATCATTTTTCTATTAAATCAACTGAGATCTATTTTGTATATTTTAGCTTTTATTGACCTCTCCACAGATCTGTCAGTAATTCTTTATCATCTTTTCTAGTTTAAAATTTCACTTATGATTTCATTTACAATTTTCTAATTATGTGAAAATTTTCAAGCAATCGTTACATCTTACAAGAATTCTCCAGTCTGGAATCTGCAAAGGGCTTCTTTTCATTCAGGAAGTGAAAATTGTACAATGAAATGATCACCATTAGCTGCGAGTCCCCCATCCCAACAGCTAATGAAAAAAAAGATGATAATACCAAAGATGTAACAGCAAAATTCTGTGTCCAGAAACAAAAGAACAATTTATTTGTTCTTTCTTTTCTTCTTTCTTTGTAATGTAGCTTTAACCTGGCTTCAGCCCCTACCCCCTTTTTGAGACTAAATCTTTAATTTTCTTATGCTCGGCTGGAATTTATAAAGCCCCCTACCTCAGATTCCCAGATTGTTAGGATTATAGGAGTGCACCACTGTATCCAACTAAGACAATTTCTTTGTAGGACCTGAAAAAGAATGGAACTACCACAGCCACACATAATGTGTGCTAAATCAGTTGTTTGGATAGAAGGAACCAAAAAGCCTTTTTGGATACATCCTGGAGTTGTTTCCTGTCCATTAAGAAGACAAACTTTTGGTTGAGAGGCTCATCTAACCTTCTTCATTGACACTTTATGGGCTCCAGCGGACCATAAAACTCTCAGTCCATTGTAAAAAGACCTATCTGCTTCTTTAGGAGATTGGCTTCACTCAGAATTTTATATGACTGTCGTGACTTTCCTTGTGGTGTTTACTGCTTTCTATTTTTACTTTTCCTTCCAGCTCTCTTTAGAGAAATAGAGTTTGGTGACTTTGTTTATCTTGAAATGTTTACTATGTACTTCCATCAAAGAGTAGCAATGATCAACTCATGCTGAGGTTATTTACTTGGAAACTGAGAAGTATAACATTTAAATTAAATCTGTTAAGTCTTTCAGAAGTAACTTGCCACAAATAGAAAGCTATAATCAAACTCTGAGATGAAAAATGCAAAGAAAATATCATGTACTACTCGGCTGTATTTAAGTCCAAGTGATCCACAGAAAATGAAGTGCTGGCTTTAACATCATCAATGTGTTTATTCTCGTAAAGAGAGAACATCATAATGTCATCCTGAATAAGTAATGTGGTTTGTGTGAGGTTGATCCTGAAGAAGATACAAGGTATATGGTTAGAAGAGCTTCATTTACTCTGGTGATTAAACTCACATACTTGTGTGGGTGTCATATTTATATGCAGATAAACTGAACACCTGGGATTTTAAAAATAAACCAGAAGCTACTTGCAGACTTTTCCTCGCATTTAGTACACTAAAAGATAAATATTCTCCGATGAAAACTCAGTCAGGAGTAACTAGCATTTGCTAATTTCTTTTTCAAGTACACAAGGACATAGAATGTCTCAGGACTCAGAAAATTACACTACGGAAATGTATGTGGAAGCTTTCTTTTACTCTCTTCCTCCTTTATTGACTTTAAATAAATCTTCATTTCTCGAGGATCTTAAGGAATAAGTACTGTGATACTGACCTTTCTATTTTCTCAAATTCCTAAGGAGAGGCTAAACAAAGGTGGCTCAGAAGAGCAGGATCAGTCCTCCAGGGTGTTTGGCTGCCATTAAAACAGTTACCATGCGGTCACAGTGGAGGTGTTTAAACATTTAGGCTGGTCCTTTTCTCTACACATCATACTAGGCATGTTGAACTCGAAATGTAAGCTTGGAAGTCACAATTCATATTTAATAAGATGCGTCAGGTAAGCAAGTGCCCTATTGCTATTCATATTGGAATTGGCCACTTAATACTTTAATATCTGCTTTTGGCCTCAAATCTTAAAAGATGGGAAAAAGGATGGGACTTCTCGGTTTCCTTTTTTTAATGTATAGACTTATTTCGGCTGGTTCCCAGTTGAAGAGATCATCAGGAATACAAGGAACTTGCACTCAGCCCACAATGGGAGCCCCTCCATTAAAAAAAAAAAAAATGGTGGTTGACACTGGACTATGATCAGCTAAACAAACTGCAAAGTGGGGCTCTGATTATAGAGACAGAATTAACCTCAGGAAGTGAAAAAAAAATTCCAGTGTCGTATCCACTATCAGAACTGAATTCCAACACTTTGGCAGTGGGGGTACAGCTTTGTGTGTTTCTGCTTGTGTCAGTGAACCTGAAAGGAGAGGGATTAATCATTTACTATGGTTAGGAATTGGTTCCTATACAATTTTGCCATAAAATGGTTCTAAAAGTATGTTGCATGGTTCATAGAGGAGTCAACTTATAGTAAATAAAGGTGTGGTGCAAGATCATTGAAACATCCACCGTGTTCACTGCTAGTATGTGAGCCAAGTTACATGCCAGTAGTAGTGATGTAAAGTTCGCACACCTGCCAAAATACCTTTAGCGCATGGAATGCTGCATTGTGTATTTTAGTATTTTCCAATTTTTTAGGTGAACATAGTGTCGTGACTATTTATATTTGCATGTCTTTAATTTCTAGTAAGATGAAAATTTTCCCAACAGGATACTGATCAGTTGTCTGTCATCTTTCAGGTGAGATTAGATAAGACTCCAGAGAACAAAGATTTCTCACATTCACAGCTGCCGCTGCTCTGACGACCACCACCTCCATCAAGGAAATGACAATAATGTCCCTGCAGGGTAATTTGCATAATAACGTCCCTAGCACTGGCATGATCCTTAGAAGTAGGATTATAACTTTAACTTATAATTAATTATATTTTTATTATAATGAGTAACTTCAGCTGACCAACAGGCAGCACAGCAATTAAAATATGAGGTTGCAGAGTCTAAACGCTTCAATTCATATCCTGGATCCCACGAAAACTAGGCTTATGAATGTAATCTCTCTAAAACTTACTGATATGATAAATGCCGATAACATTGATACCTACATCACAGAGTTCTTATGAGATTTAGTGAAGTAATCCTGATAAAATCTTCCCCTCAGCATAAGCGCTCATTAAATTTCAACCATTATTTATATCTTGCTGTGTACATGTGTACAGTAGATGATAGGGAGTAAAAATTTTATCATGAGAAAGAATTCTGAGTCCATTTTTCACTAAACATTCTTATAGTACAATTTTATATACTTTAATATTTTCAGGGTGATTTTGATATTATATGGATACATTCTCTTTTTAGTGTATCACAATAAAAACTAACCTTTCAAATGTTCATATGCGTTCATGCAATGATAAATATAGATACTTATTGATACAATAAATCAAATTATTAATTTAAATGTATTTGTCCAAGATTGTAATCAAAGTACTGTATTACTTATTGGCATTTCCATTAACGTTTTACTTGATTGTTCAAATTATTATTTTTTCTTTAATATTGAAGTTTTAGAACTAGACTATGGATTTTGCTGTTTTATTATCTCTCCTCTTTGTTGTCAGTCTATTACAATGGAATGTAGTATCATGAAAACAAGTATCTGTGTGTTTAGCAGTGTATCATGAGATTTCTATAAGAATGCTTCAAATGACAGTTAAGCAATGTGGATTTTTAATGCAAAAGTTATGCAAAACGCACCAGGTAGCTTACAGAAACAACTCACTACCACTGATGTGCAGTATCCAGTGTACCTTGCCCTTGTAGAATCTACTGACTTTGTCTGTAAAAGGAAACTATTTTAAATTTGTTAATTATTCTATGTAATTATTTATAAATTTACTACAAATTATACCTTTGTAGTTAATATGTATTATTTATATATAAAAACTATATGATACTTAACATTTTATTTGTTAAATGCTTTACTGAATTCAGTGACTCCACAGCAATACATTTTATGAATATGTCACCATCAGGAAATGACTTGTAATCTATCCAGTACATTGGAGAGGCCCTAACCGTGAATGTGACTACTCTTGGAAAAAGAGTATTTAAATAGGTAACTACTACATGAGAGTTTAAGAAAGGGGCTTTAATTCCCTATGACTAGTATCCTCACAAGGCAAGGGAGACACACCAGGGTGGAACATGCAAAGAGAAGGAGCAAGACCCCAGGAGAAACCAATTGTGCTGACACCTTGGCCTTGGGCATCTACCCTAAAAAACTATGAGGAATAAATTCCTGTTTAAGCCACAGTCTGGCACATTTTATGGCAATTGCAGCTAAGGAATTATTCAAAATATTTCTATTTTCATGTTACCAGACATTTGGATTACTTCTTAAACTCCTTGCTAAAAACAATGCCAAATTTAAAAAGTCATATCCAATTAAAAAGCTTTTGCATAGCAAATAACTAACAGAGTGAAGAAGTGAAATAACATGGGAAAATATTTTTACCTGCTATTCCTTGAACAGAGGACTCAGATTTAGACTGTACAGCATAAAAAACTCAAACTAATCAGATCCCACAAAGCAAAAGACCCAAATCAAAGAACTGGTAGCTTAACTGAACAGAAACTTCTCAGATAAAAATTATTCTCTCTCTCTTCCTTTCTCTCTCCGTATTCCATATATAAATATATATTCCAGTTGCCCCCCCCCATAATCTAGAAAATGCTGCCTCACCCCTGGTATACAAAGTGTTTGCACAGAGGCAGCATTCGACCAGCCACACAAAGACTGTTCTGACAGATGTCACCCATCAGTCACTCCAGCAAACCTGGGCAAAGAATAAGGTTTGTGGGAAACTTAAAAATCAAACACTGGGGAAGACATAATGTAGCAGACATGAGGGTGCAGGGCTGGGTTAGCACTTAAGATTTTAGCCAATTCCAAGGTGAGTAATTGAGAAACAAACCACGAGAACTACTTTCAAGTATGAAAATGAAAAAAAAAAAGAACCCCAGAAATTCCATAGGGAAAAAGGGAAGCCCACTAAACCCCTCACCTTGGAGGTGGGATCTTGAAATGCTGGAATACCGGAGCACATTTTACTCATGCTGAGATTGACATCGTGAAGGACTGAAGCCCAGCGTCAGTTAAATTCAGTAACAGCCTTTTCATTTGGATTTTATGAGGTTGGACAGCAAATTGGTGGCCAGGAAAAATGGTCAAGATTGTGGTTAGTTTTGGAGGGAAGACAGGAGTAGTAATGGAATAGAACAGGAGAGGAGCTTGAGTTCTGGTACAGGTGTTACTTTTCAGCTTATGTAGCTTATGTATCACAGATAGAAAATTCTGTGATACATCTTGCACTATATATACATACATACATATATATATATGCATATATATATATTTGCTTGTTTTGTTTTCTGTACTTCTACACTTGTTAAAGCATTTCATGTTAAATAAGACTAAACATTTTCAAAAATCAAACAAAGCTACTAAAATTAGTACTACTAAAAAGCTGGTTTATAAACTCATGATCATTTACTAAATTAATTTTTGTGAGAATCATAGGTTTTATAGATTAAAAAGTGTAAAGGAGTTTTACAAAAAGCAACAAAACATACATTCAGGAAAACATTTGAGAAGAAAACTATTTCCAGGAGCGCAAAATATTACCCATAGCTTTGTACACAACTCGCAGATCTGTAAACTCCTATGTCTACTTACAACTACTGCAACTCATCCCTGGACTTTGTTGACAAGGTCTGCACTTCTAACTTTACAGAGTAATGTTTTCCATTGACAACTTTTTGGTTTTCAGAGCAAGAAAAATGTCGTTAACTCATTTTAAAGGGCTTGTGAGAAAGTATTACATATTCGTATTTCTACTCTATTTTTATTTATCTTTCATTTAGCTCTTTATTTATACTTTGAGTTTCTCAGGTAAGAGAAGATGTGCAGTATTTGAACCTGTGTTTCTGATTTATTTTACTAAGCACTCTGGTTTCCAGGTGCATCCATTTAATGAAAAGTGATTGAAGTTTATTTTTCTGTATAGCAGAGTAGTATTCCATCATGTATAGACCACATTTTTAAAAAATCAATTCATCTCTTGTAAGGCATAGAGTCACATCCAAGATGTAGCTACCACGGCATTTATAACATTGGTATTTTTCAAAATATATATTGACTCCATAATTTCTTCTCCTCTGAACTTTCTCAATATATATTTATATAGTTGCTCCTTATATTTTATACTTTTGCTATTGGATTACAAGTTCTATATGCATTTGCAGCTTAAATTTTTTTTTGACTCTATGCTTTTGTAAAATAAATTATCTTTAAAGTCTTAAGTTTGTATTTGATATGTCTTGTTTTAATCTAATCATATTTATTGTCTTTTATTTATTTTAGGCATTGTAAAATTTCTCTAATAGAGTTTCTTAAAGTATTTAGGAAAACATAGAGGTTAAACAGCATTAAATGCAAACCTCAGTGGTTAAACATGACATCAGAATATTCAGTATTTGCACAAAGAGCATTGTGAGAGGAGTGGGCCTTCTCAGAATGACGCAGTGATGGAGGTCTCTAGCGCCACTTGAAGTGATATTATGTATCTGTTACTGTTCACTGACTTTCACAGTTCATGATATTTTAGTCAAACTCTTCATTATAAAAGAAAAATGTGAATTACCTACTAGACAGTTTATAATCATGAAGAAAACTACCTTCTACATGTAAAGTAAAAATTACCTCTTTAAACCTTTCAATATTCTTAGAAGCTAAAACTTATCCCCCATTATATAGATGGAGAAACTGGGGGTAAGTTTAACCAACATAGCATATGTCATCTAAATATTCAACGATGGAGCAATGGTCAGTTGTGCAACTTCTGACTCTAGAAATCTCTTTTTGTGTGCACAGATGAAGTTAGTGGCTTAACTTCCTGCCTTCATTCAGGAGTAAACTTATCCCTCAGGGTTAGCTCAGGATATAAATTCCTCATTTTTATAATGGAACAATATGTAATATATGTCAAATTCATGTCCTATGTCTGATGGCAGGTATATAGCCTGCCCAGGCTGTTATTTAAAACAACGGAGCATATTTCAACTGTGCTAATTTAATTGAGAGAGACAGAAACTACACATTAAAAGAGTAACTCTGTGACCTTGAACACATGGAAGAAGTAAATGCACTTCTATCTAAACTAACTAGTCTTGGCTGTGCTGAACCGAACTCCTACCAATCTCAGAGAAGAATTCTGCCTCTTTAACGTACATTCTTGGGGACAGAGGATATAGCTCAGTGGCATAAGTGCCTGCCTTACAAGTGCAAGGTTCTGAGTTTGAACCCTGATACTGCAAAAATAAATAAATAAATAAATAAATAAATAAAGTACACTCTTGGGCCTGGGCTATAGCTCAGCAACACAGCACTTGCCTTGTGAGCACAAGGTTGTGCTTTAATTTCTAGTACAAAAAAAGCACATTCTTGGGAAAATACATGTAGACCATGGACTGAAAAAGAAATAAAAGTTTTTTAAAAAAGAAGTTAGTCCCACACGTGACAACATGCATTTTATCTCAGATTTTCCTCTGTATGTATAATAACATAAAAAGCATATAAATATTATCATATTACATTTAGTTTTAAGAATTAGTATTGATATTTTTCTTCATTAAGAAACTATGGATTCTATTTTAAAACATAGAAAAGAAATACAGTAACACCTCCATTAATAAATGCTTCTGTTTGCAAATGCTTGGTTCTCAAACAAAAGCTGTGGACAACATTTTGCTTCCATTCACAAACTACTGTTCACATCCGGTGACAAACGCAAGTGCAGCCATCTTCCCCACACAAACAGGAAGGAGGTTGTCTTCCCTCAAATCATACAGCAAGTGACTTTGTGAATAGCACGTACCACAATAGAATCACTAAACAGTACAATAATATGTACCTCAGTTCATGAATGTTTCTGTGTGAGAACAATTTGGCTATCAAACAGAAGCATTTGGCAAAATTTTAATTCTGTCCATAAACTTCACATGGAGTGACAGATATGACCATGGCCATCCTCCCTGCACAAACACTTAACATGGCTGGCTTTCCCAGAATTCTGGAATGAATTCAGTTCATGAACTGAGGTAACAGCATAGTTCATTAAATTTGTACTAGTTTACTAAACTTACCAGGTATTTTAATAAGTTTTCCAGTACACTTGGAATGCTTTCATTGTTTACATCTTCTTGGATGCTTAGCCTTTTACTCTTAATTGAAACCATCATAGGTATAATTAATAAGTAATAACTCGAAGACATAGGGCACCATACAAATTTTAAAATTTAATTTTTAAAGTCATTGTTTTCCAAAGTACTTAGCAGAGAGGCATTGCTCATTTGAATGGATTGTTTAAATATATTCTCTGATACAATGTGTTAGGCTGGCAGAACAAAGATGAGCACACAACATTCTTATTTCTAAATGTTTTCTCAACTCTGCTTTTAAGTAGTAAGCAGGTGCTTAGATGGAAAAGAACTGAAATCAGTATCTCAGTATTCCATCAGACTTTGAAGAGCAACTCTGCTTTAACCGATGCTTGCCCTTAGCAATTGCCTCCACTCTAACACCTACTTTTTCTTCAAGAGCCTGGTATAGCTTATGCTTTATGTTTCTCTCTATATTTGATAGTTCGGGTATTTTAGTCAGAGGAAGTTTGTAAAAACGGTTTCAAATGAAAAGTCTAGGGCTTGCTTACACAGGTGCCTGTGAAGACAAGGGAGGAAGATTTTCAGTCACTTCAAAATATTCTACTTAGATTCCTAAAGAGCTGGTGAAGTTTCCTGTGCCAATTAAAGTTAGTTATCAAACTGACTGGAATGAGAACCTCCCATAGAGGTGCCTGGACTATAGCGCCTCTGTCTATCACAGTGTTCTTGGCTTGGAGTCAACTTACCATGGACTAAATCCTCTGACGCCATAGGCTAAATAAAATATTTCTTCCTTTAGGTTGTGTTTCTCATGCATTTTGTTCTTGGAGAAGGAAAGCCTCTTTCTCCTCTTTCTTCCTTCCTTCCTTCCTTCCTTCCTTCCTTCCTTCCTTCCTTCCTTCCTTTCTTTCTTTCTTTCTTTCTTTCTCATCTTTCTTCCTTTCTTTCTTTCTTTCTTCTTTCCTTTTTGAAATAGAGCCTCACTATGCAGTTCAGGCTGACCTTCTACTACTTACTATGTAGCCAAAGCTGGCCCTGAACTCAGGGCAATCATCCTGCTTCAGCCTTTGATGTGCTGGGATTACTGGTGTGCACTACCACACTTGTCTTAAAGCTAATTTATTTCTTATAAGGTAAGAACTTATAGAAATATATTGTTATACTAGATGTTGATGTATTTGCATAAAAATACTTGTAATGTATCTGACGATATCCATGAAATAGTCTCTTTTTTCCTGAAAGGTGTTCTGTGATGTCCACATGATGGGATCAGATGACAAAGTGTTTATAGGACAGGACAGCAATTGTGATGATGATGAGAAGCAACCAAAAGACTAGCAAACTGCTGTGTCACCTGGCTGGACCAGACTTAGGGGAAGGCCGCTTTGGTGTACAGAGACAGCACGGAAGGAGAATATCCACAGTGCAGGAGCCCCAGTTAAAAGAATGTTACTTCCTCGAGGGAAGAAAGACAGCTGCCTGGACAAAAGCAGTGGTTGCAGGGTCAGAGAGCTTTGAGAATCGGTGGGATCCAGTCATGTCTCTTTTCCCCTGTGCTCCCTGATTGCGCAGAGTTCAGCAGGTGCTGCACTTGGTGAAATCTGGGACCATTTTCTCAAGCTGCAGCCTTCAGCATCACAAGCCTGACTGAAAATAGTTATCATTCTCTGCCCCAGTTTCAGTGAAATACAGGGTAGCAGTATGAAGAATGCTTGGAAATATTTGTCTTTCATTACAACTTCATAGTAGCTGGTAGGGTCTTGTGTTTACAGAATAGCAAAAAAGAAAAGCCTTAAAATCTCAAAAGAATTCATATCCAAGGAGTGATATATATTCAGTTTTCTTAGGTTTTGAACTTTTATTTTCCCTAAAAATATGGAACACATACCTCATAAGGTGCTGTGACACAATCTTGTTGGTGCATCTCTTTTCCTATCTCTCTGGATGCTAAGGCAGGAGGATCACCTCGAGTTTGAGAAGAGCTGGAGCTACATAGTGATTTCAAAACCGGGCTGAGCAAAATAGTGAGAACTTGTCCCAAAAATAAATAACAATAAAAATACTGTGAGTATTAAAGACAAAAATAAGACTTGGAAAATATTACATAGCACAGAGTAAGTCCTCAATAAATACTGCTTCCTTCCTTTCCATTACACCTTCTCTCAACTAATAACCGGAAAATGAGATATTTCTTAAAGCAACTAGAAAACTAAATGCTGCAAACTCCTAAATATTTTGTTAATGATAGAGAACATAGTCTTATATAGCCCTAACCTTTTGGTGTGATCCTTCAATTCCCACTCAGAAGTAATCAGATTGTCTTTAGTGGAATATGAGTAAAGGGACAGAATTTTCATCCTTTTTATGAGAGACAGTGACCTCTACTCCACTCCCAATATGATTAGATGTGTTATAATTATGAGAGAGACGACCAGATTTAAATATGAGAAACTGTCTCGAATGACTTCTTTCTCTGCGTTGCACTTTGGCTCCATCTGTTCGTGAATTTCTCATGCTTCTTTTCAAATCTCTTATTTATCCCATTGAAGTAATTACAGTGATTCCCAAGAGAGAACTATTATGTCCTCCATTTTGTTCCCACTAAATGAACAGTCTCTGATTCTGTGCAAAGAAGAATGAGATAGGCAGGAAGGAATCCGTTTGGAGGCCCTTCATTTTGTAGGTGAAACCACGCCCACTGGACATAGGAAGCCACTCCCAGTCATCACAGAGGACATACCAGCTCACAAAGCCACTCCCATTTAACAGACAAAGCCATGCCCACTAATGCTATAGTACTTTCCTATTCTCCTTTCCTCCTCCATCTCCCTCTTGCTCCCTATTCCTACTTCTCTGCCTCTCTCTTGAAAGTTCAGGCCCAATGATTTCTTAATTGTAACATAAAATGCCACAACTAAAACACTAATCTAGACCAATAGTTCTCACAGAAAGTTCCTTTAATTTGAACTGTGTGGGGAGGAAAGGCAGGTTTATGGGTAGATCCACGGATCTTCTGCATCTCTTTATTGCCACCTATTACTTCTTGGGTAACAGAATTGTGAAGAAAGAGTACCTCGCTATGCTCTCCTCAGTTAACTTATGAATAATCTTATCCTGGAGGGGAAAACTTCCAAGAAGCACGACTATTCATTGTAGAGCTTTGAAACTAAATATAACATACAACTTATAGCCAATAAAAATTAAAATGACCTTGACCAAGTTATTAAAACTTATTGTTCTGCTGTCTCTGCATCTGAAAATGAGAGAGTTTAACTCTGACCTCCAATGTCCTTTCAAAATGTTATAACACTTAAGTTACATCATTAAGTTTCAGTACCTTCTGCAGCAGTTTCCTAAAGTGGTTTTCTTCTCTTTGGCTGAAAATTTACATGCGATCACAATTTTATCACAGATCCTGATACTTAGTGTAGGTTAATCTCTAGTATGTGTAAAGCATGGCATATAGAACTGAACTCTCATGGGCAAGTCAAGTGACAGAATAAAGTGTATAAGGAGTATCTATTCTATAATGCTGCAGAAGGAACCACTTTCTGTCACAGATGCTAACCTCAGTGGGCAATCTTTTCCCAACTCTCTATTTGATTCAGAACCTTCATTTTTTTATGCTATAATATTAAAAATTATTTGAAGAAATGCAAGAGATGATAAAAAAGAGCTTTGATACTTAAAATCTTAGAACACTAGACTGCTGGATGAAATAGCTCAATATCACGCGTAACTCAGCAATACCACCACGAGTCAGGTCTAGGGTAGCATTTGCGTGAAATTAAGGAACTCTTTTCTCTCTTGTTTATTTCTTATGAAAAAAAACCTGTTATTTTCTAGGAGATAAAAGAAAATGGAATGAAGATTATGATGAAACTGTTGTCAATACAGGACTATTTGTAGATGTCCTATTCTTTGTGTTACATGAACATACATGAGAAGTTATTATTTTTATATATGTCACATAAGAGTATGGAGATAGTAGTAAAACATGGTGCCTGCAAAAGTTCAACATTAGACTGAGCACATCGTGATGAATCTTCATGTATTGTGCATTTCGGAATCTTCATAGGTAGCCTTAAAAATAAAAACAAAAATGCTTACAGAATTCTATTTAAATGAACAATGGTTAAATTGCTGAAAATAAAGCACAATAGAGGATTTTACAATTGAGAGATATTTTTGGAGGGAGGAAGATGTCTTAACTCATTAATGTGAACTTTGTAAAAATTCTTTATGGAATGAGAGCATGATTGGAAAGAACCTATTCCACAATACCATCTTATCCTTTCTAACCACTGTTAGCAAATAGCTCTTCACATGTATGTACAGGGAGGACAAGATGAACTACATTGCTGTTGTGGATTGTTAAAAAAGAACACACACAAAAAACAAAAAATTAAAAAAATTAAGTCATGATTACAACAAGCTGTAAACTTTTCAAGTATCTCTAGACATGAAAGATAAAAATTTTACATGGCTAGGTTTAACATCTAAAGTTTAAAATATGACAACCAACTTGTAACTTTAAAATTTTTAACAATGGTGTATGAAAAATAATTCTGCTATGATAAATAGTTTTCCTTATGGAGCCAAGCAATGGTACCGTACAGGTATTATTTGATATATTTGCTACCTTTTCTCCCTTTTGGTTTTTGCAAAGATTTGGAGATATTTCTTTATTCAGCCAGCAGATGTGGAATGATTTGGGGTTGATCTGTATCCATCAGAAAGTGCCACATGCTTCTAATTTAACTCCATTTCCGTGGAAACCTGAAGACACCTCATGTATTGTCTTTCAATTTCCTGAAGAAAAATAACTTTCATTATTTTGGCATGAGGCACCCTTAGAATGCCCTATGTCAAGAATAATTAGAATTTCACCCTTCAGCTTCTCTCCTGCACCGCAGTGACAGTTTAAAGGAGCCTCCCTGTCTGGTCTCTGATAAATGCATTCTTGAATGTATAAACCAAAGCACATCTGAGCCAAACCAGTTAGAGCTGTCCATCAAAGTCTTGATAAAGGTATAGAAATGTGCATATTGAGACATTCATTAATTTACTTCATGACTACTCCAGGTATTAAGTGGAAGCTACTGTGACAGACTAGCTGCAATGCTGTCTATAGATAGCAAGAAAATGTGTCCAACTACAAGGTTACCATGGTGTTTGCCAATTGAGTTTTAATGGTTACTATCATTTTGTGGCAGCAAAGCATTGGATTAGTACTGGCTTTAAACGCTTTTAAAAGAACCCTGAAAAGCATGAGATTGACAAGGGAAAATTTATGTGAAATACTAGGAGAAAAACATGAAAGGGAAGGGAAGACAAGTATTTCATACAAAGTCACACAGAAAGCCCTACACACTCAACTGCACACTGCTTTTCCATATCTGCCAATGATTTTACAAGTGCTCTCTCTGCCTAGGTAGCTTTGGGCTTGCTGCATCTTCAAACACAATCCAGTCTTCTCTTTTTCTTATGTCCAAAGACTTCAGAAGACCACTCTTCCATAGCATCTATCTCATACCTTAATTAGAATATATATTACATATATGTGGAATATCTATTACATATATTACATACTACATATATATAGAAAGAGTAACATTACATGTTAATTTTATATTTATTTTTGGTGCAATTTGGTGTAAAATTTTTAAACACAGTACCATCTTTTTACACACACACACACACACACACACACACACACACCTACCTATATGCCTACATGTATATATACACACACATGGTTACATACACTAACATAATCAAAAAAATTTGTTAGAGAATTCATGTCCAAAGCATAATGACTGAGTAAAGGTTGGAAAGAATGAAGGAATACATAAAATGAAATCTATTACCAACCAGTTTTTACAATGCTGCTGCATTCAGCGTCAGCATTAATCAGCATGGATGCAGAGATTTCAACTGGTTCTAATTCAGATACGTGTAAAAAATTCTAAAGAAATTCATTCCACACGTTGCTTTAATAGTGAACCATGGCTTCACAGAAAAAAATCCATTTAATTGTATTATTTAAGTTTAAAAATGAGAGTGCTAGTTTACATGACAAACAGAAGAAATGCTGGATTTGTCTAAGCAATTTAATAGTGTAGCACATAAAATGCAACTGAGAAATCAAACAAAGGAGAACACTGAGGAGAAAAATTGAAAGATTTTAACAGCTGTGTGTGAAAGTGGAAATGGAAAAAATTGGGGTTTTGAACTAAATAGTTCATTGTTTATAAGTAATATGACATAAGTGAGGAATAATATGTGAAAAATAAAAGTTAAGAAACGCACACAGTTGGATTATACTATGTGAATAGTAAGAACAGGAAATATGAGGATCGGTTTTGCTTTGATAATTACAGCATCTTTTAGAAAAGAAAGAGGAGAGGAAGTGGCAGTCTTTATTTAAGAATGAATAGGCCGACCTTGAGGGTCACAGGACCAGGAAGGCAGGTCACAGCTGGTCTGGAGCTGCTCTCTGCCTGTGTCAATTTCAACTAGAGATGAGCAATAAATTAAAATGATTGTGAATTAAGAATTTACCAAGTATTCAGTTTGTTAGGCAAGTCAATAAAATCAACCTTGATTTCCTAACATTCAGGAAGGTTATAAAAGAAAGTTGGAGAAAGTCTGTGGCAGTTGAAAACCCCAAGATAAAAATAGGACAAGACTCGGGGCTGGGGATATAGCTCAGTGGAACAAGCGCCTGCCTAGCAAGCGCGGGGTCCTGAGTTCGATCACCAGTACCGAAAAAAAAAAAAAAATAGGACAAGACTCTTTGAAATTAGTTTAAAGTAACTGATTATATGAATGTTATAAAGGAGAAAATAGAGAGAAAACATCAATTTGAGAATTCAATATGAGATTAATAAGTGAACAAACAGAAAAACATAAAATAGGCAGAAAAAGAAGACTACCCAAGAAGTAGGAAAACATAAACCCAGTTTCCCAAAGGAACATTCAAGTAGGAGATTAGACAATTCAATCAAATATGCAAAAGAATGAATGTGGACCGAAATTGAGTGGGTGTAGTTTTACGCGTAGGGTATCATTGGTAACGTGTGTTTGGACATTCTGGTCAAAATTAATCATAAAACAAAAAATGACAAGCAAAATTCACTTTGTTCTCAGATGTGGCTCAGCCAATAGATGTATTTACTAATGTTCACAACTGTGTAAAGTAAGCATTAGTTAAGTAAAGGACTAGAGGCCACACAACTAAGCACTCAACTGGATTTATATTCGCAGACATACAGAAAAGGAAACAAGAGACAGATTCTTTCTGGTTACCAAAACTAGATCGTGAAGGATAATATAATAATAATTTAAATTTAGAATGAGCACGAACCCTAATAAAGATTTTGTTCTGAAATTTTTAATTTAGTGGAATGCAAAGAGGGGAGTGTTTGAGGGCAAGTAGAAATTTGGTGGTAGAATTCTGGAACAAAGCAGGGTAACATTGTACTGTTCTCCCAAAAAATGCTTTTTAAAAACCTACATAGAGAAAACTTTGAAAAGACAGCAAAATACAAAAGCAGTGCAATTTAGATGGAGCAAAAACTTTCCTAGCAAGACATTCAAACTGCCCCTCATGTCTAAGCCCAGGGAAGTCATATCGCTGAGGTATGTAAGACAGCCACTGCTATCAAGGACTCTTTTTTTACAAAATAAGGAAACAACATAAAAATGAACAAGCGATTCCTGGCTTTTGGTGATAAAGTAGAGTCAATGATTCTGAAAATTGCACAAAACAAGACCAGCTAAAGTTAATAGGCTTGCTGGAAAGTTCGAAGTTACAAAGCTGGTCAATTTTATAGAAGTATACTGGGAATGATACACCAGTCATTTCTCCAAAGTTATTTATGTATTATTTTATTGTCCACAGAATGTATGTATTAGATGGCAACTTCCACTATCTTACTGAGAAATTTTTCTAAAATATTTTCTCATAACTTAGGTCTTGTGAATCAAAAAGATTGTGAATCAACATAATAATTGCAATATTTTATCATATTGGAAAAGATAATAAATAGTGGTATTTGCATTTTGGAGCTTTACTAAAGTTTTTGAGAAGATAACATCTCATGGTAATGGTATGGTCACTGGAAGCAGATTCAAGTATAAGTCATGATTTTCCTACTTGTCACCATAAAAGTTTGTTTGCTTAGATTTAAATGATAAGTAGCACCTGTAGTATGAAATTGTTCGAATTGAAAGGATCTTGTAAATCTACCTGGATAGCGTATATTACAAAGTAGAAGAAATGGCAATAAAAAGCTTGAAAAGCAATGAAATGATAAAAAGATGGAGAATTTTATGCCTTGTGTTTGGATGTCCCCTCAAAACATCATGCTGTCATAGCTGGCATTATTCAGAGGTGGCTGGACCTAGCATGTAGCATGTATGATGCTGGCATTAAGTGTGTGATGCTCAAATTAAACATGTGATGGTGGAAATAAGGGTGCATGATTAACAAATTCATTTCCAAACCAGGTTTGCTTTGGCACCTGTATCAGTCAGTGTTCACTACAGAAAAGCATATAATAAATACAAGATATATAAATGAATAAGAAATTATAAGATTGACTTACAGTGGTGTTTTGGTTCCTTTTTTCTTGTTGCTGAGACAAAATACCCAACAGCCAAAATGAAGGAAGGAAAGATTTATTTAGCTTATAGTTTGCAGAGGTTTTAGTCCATATTTGGCTGATTCTGAAGCATAGTGGCACAGGGCAGAGGGCAACAGTTCATGGAGGCGGTACACAACAAAAACAGCAAAAGCAAAAAGGAGGAATGGCAGTCAGCAGCCTCTTTCTCTCCCTCACATATACAAACTATCTGCCCTAGGACGGGTATAGCCCTCACACCCATAACCTTAGCATTAGATCGTGGGTCAGTCATAAACTCTAAAAGCCACCCCATAACTGCATGAGGATTTGGGGGGACACAAACCATGACAAATGGTCATTGAAAGAGTTGGATGAGGAAGAATACAAAGCGTGTCTGCACACTGGAGACTGAAGGTTTCAGCCCAAGGTCTAGAAACCACTGCAGTGCCTGCATAAGTCAGTATCAGAAGGCCCATGTGTCTGCACCACTGAAGTCTACAGTGGGAGGCTGAACAATCTGTGGCAAAAGCTGAAGAGTCTGTGCTAAAAGGCTGAACATCCTAGAACAGAAGTCGAACAGTCTGTGCTGGAAGCCAGGAGATGACATACAAGATGAAGGCGAACACTGAAGTTCCTCTGAAGAACAGAAGCAAGTTTGTCCACTCTCCTTTCCCCTTTAAATCATCCAGGTAATGAGTTGCCCCATTCCAGGGTGGAACCTCTGCACTCTAGGGTCTAGAATTGCTGAGGCAATTAAGCTTCTAAACTTCTTATATTGACACAACTGGTGAAGCACTACAGCACAGTTCTGAGAGTGGACAATGAGAAGTCCTATGCTGGGTATGAGTGCTACTCACCCTAAGGGGTGTAGTTTGGATAAAATGTAAGTGATGGGAGAAAGGTCTATTGTTATCACTTGCTAATTCACTGAATTGCCGTCTGCTGCCTTCCATGATCCGTTTTTCCTCGGTCATACCCCTGTGCCATGCCACTCTGCTTTAGATCCAATTGACTCTGGTCTGAAACCTCTGAAAACTATAAGCTGAATAAGTCTTTCCTACTTAAATTTGAGTTTTGAGTATTTTGTCTCAGCAACTAAAAAATATAACTAACAATATATTAACGTATATTTTTAAAATGTTAAATTATGATGTGCATTTAAATATACTATGAAAATATATCACATATATGACTTAATTTATTAATGAATGAGAGAACATGCAAATGTCATCTATGTCATCCTAAAAACAGACACACAGATACAAATATTATGAAAATATTTTGCTTAACAGGTAAATTACAAAAGAAAAACTTGCTTCTTTCATATGTGGAATGGTAATTAATTGCATTTTTGGTGGTCTACATGCTCATACATGTAATATGAGAAAGAATTATTTGCATCATTCTGAGTTTTCTATTTGCATCATTCTGAGTTTCTCAAAGGTACTGACAGAAAAATAACATTGGTATGCATACTAAATAGGATACCCAATATTAATGTTTGCTGATTTCATTTTGTATGGTCATAGTTATTTTCTGAGAGTCCTGCTACCTTATATTTATATCATAATATCAAAGAACATTTATCACAGAGAAATTACACTTGCTCCTTAGATTTGCCTTGGTAATTTGCTAGGTCCAGCAAGGGTTTAAATTAACACTGCAGATCTCCTTACATGTTCTTTTGCAAATAAGTTGCCTAAATTGATTCCCAAGTTTCATTTCTGTCTGAGTTTCAATAAATAATCATGGATAGTTCTTTTAAATGCATCCATCTATTGGTTATCAGGAGTTGCATAATTATCGAGAAATGATGTCCCCTAGATTTTGACTCTAGTACCTCTCCATTTACCTGAGAGAATTCTGCTCTTCTAGAAGTCTTCAGATTTTGTCAGGTTTTTATTTTTTGACTGGCAGAAATATACTTACTCTGCCATCTAAAATATAAGTCATATAAAGTAAATGTATCCAAATTCTCTAACAAAATAGTGAAAACATTGGTTTTTTAAAATAGCTTTATCACACCAGATCCAGAGCCTGATTCTTAAATAAAACACTCATAAATGCACCCATAGATGTATAATATGTCCATTATATACAAGCATAAAGCAGAACATATTCTTATGGTAACCTACGTTTTTGCCACCATAAATAAGGATGCTTGGTAATATTTTATAAATTGTGGAAGGTCAATTAGAGTCAGATCTTACTGTAAAATATTTTCAGTGTATAAATGTAGAGTTTTTTTAAATTACTGTAGATAAACATAGCTTGAGAAAAAGGAGAAAGGACTTTCCTATATATCTGAAAAATGGAACAGTAAAGCAACTCTATTCCAAATTAAATAACCACGATGTAATTCATCTAGCATTTCACTCAGTACTACGGAATGAGCTTTTATTCTGCTGGATCCTGAGTTACCCATTATTTCTGTATAGCTCACTATTTCAAGGCTGAAATAGGAGCTGGGGATATAGCTAAGTAGAATAAGCGCCTGCCTAACAAGCACAGGGTCCTGAGTTCAATCCCCAGTACCGCCAAAAAAAAAAAAAAGAAAATGTTTTGGGGGCTGGGGGTATAGCTCAGTGGCATAAGCGCTTGCCTGGCAAGTGCAAGGTCCTGAGTTCGATCCCCAGTACCGGAAATAAATAAATAAATAAATAAATAAAATGAAGGCTGAAATAAATTCTGAGAATCTTGACTGCACAGTATGGTCTGAAAGCCACCTATAGGCTCTCTGCTCAGAATCCTGCACTCACATATCTACTCATATAAGAGTCAGTATTTTGACGTGCTTGGTGCAATGTTTTCCTAAAAATTCTGAGACAACGTTTAAATGAAAATAGGAAGACTTATGGGAAAGCTTTCAAGCAAATGTAAAAGTTAATTAAGAGTAAATAATGAACAATTTTAGGTACAGTTAGTTTATTACTATAAACAGGAAGGAACAGAGTAATGCCCTCCATTAGAGTTTGACACATATTCATTCCTTAGGATTGGGGCAGTGCCGTCCTGGAGGGTGAATGCATAATGTGGCAGCTGAGCACACTGATGTTCCTTTAGCGTTGTCTCCCAAAGCATAAACTTTGAGAAATACTTGTGTTCCTGTACAAACCTAACTGAGGGAAAGCCAGATGTATCTTCTGATCCCATAATTTTCAATGCAACACTTTCAATGGTAACATTAGCAAAGGTAATTATTTCTAGCATCTCCTTCTATACATAAAAATACATAGATGTAGAAAGTTTTGTTACATGCATTCATAAGGATAATACCTTTGTAAAGCAGTTCTTATTTATCCAGCTCCTTGCTTTTTGTGTGAAATGAAAGTGAAAAACTTGGGTTAAAAGCTATTACTAATATACACATGTAAACTATACCAGCAGCAACGTTCACAAAAGAATGTCATTGAATGTATGCTTTCATTTATCACAGAAAATGTGTTGTACAATTTATAGAATCCTTTTGCAAAATCTCCAAGACAACTTTGTGCTTATTTTTTTGGAGTTTTGTTTTGGCTTGTAAAGGCAAAAAGCAAAACCATTCTTGGAAACATTGTCAGAGATTTGGTCACTTGATTAGGGAAATTGATAGGTGGGTGAGAAAAAATAACTGATTATATATTTAATCAGATTGACAACAACATAGATACTTAGAAGAGAGCACAATTACGAGGAACCATGTGCTTTACAGAAATTAGGAAATGCTCTTTGTTTTGTTTTCTAAATAATAAAGAGTATTTTAAATTCAAATATTTTTGTAAATTCAAATTATAAGGCATGAAATATTAATCTGATACAACAAAAACAATCTCTGCCATCCAGGCAGATTCCGTTGAATTAAAAAACTTCTTCTGTTATTGCTTAAGGCACTAATTAGAAACTAAGGCAGAAAATTTGTACCAATTACATAAGTATTGTTAAAATTTTAACATAGGTCATATGCATTTTTTAGAAGATAGGTCTTATAAACTAGGGCAATTAAAGTTCAGTTTCCAAATGTTATCCTTCACCATGCTTGTTAATTTCTGGAGCACACTTGACATTTTACATTAGGACAGTAGTTCTTTCGGAGGTCTGGGAGGTCAAGCAATGTTCTTAGCACTACTAAGATCTCATTTTAAAATACCAGAAATTTCATTATCTCTATGCTCAGATGAAGCTATGTATTAAAATGTCAGTTTTAATTTTGAATATAGAAAAAACTTGATCCATGTAAATAAAATCACTTGGGGTTTTTGAGTCCTTAAATGGTCTCCGTAATGAACACGGATACAAAGATCCTAATCAGATATAGGCACACGGAATGCAGCCAATTAGAAGGAAGCTTACGCCTGAGCTCCAAGTAGCGATCATCCCAGTGAGGTAAGGATGGTTCAACATAAGCAAACCAATAACTGAAATACACATATTAATGGAGCTAAGGAAAAAACCATATGATCATCTCAATAGAGGAAGACAAAGCATTTGACAAAGTCCAACACCCATGCACGATAAAACCTCTACAGAACATTGGAAAACATGGCCTTTATCCCAATCTGATAAAAACCATCTATGACAAACCAACAGGGAACATCATAATAAGTGGACAAAAATGGAAAGCTTCACTGTAAAATGAGGATCAAGAAAAGGGTGGCCACTGTCATCCTTCTTACTAAATAGAGTTCTGCACACTCTACATAGAATACACCAAAACTCTACCAAAAGACTTCTTGATTTAATAACCAAATTCAGTAGTGTTGCTGTATACAAAATCAACACTGAAAAAATAAAAAAAAAATTCCTTGGCACAAACAACAAACTCATGAAGAGAGAAATTACGGAAACCACAACCTTCACAATAACATCCAAAAAATGATGTACTTAGGAATCCATCAAAAAAGGAAGTAAACATCTATACACTGGGCTGCGGATATAGCTCAATGGAATAAGCACCTGCCTGGCAAGCACAAGGTGCTGAGTTCAATCCTTGGAACCAAAAAAATGGTCTATATATTAAAAATTACCAGCTCAACTTCCGGGAAGATGGCGACCAGGTAAGCAGCAAAGCAGCCATCCTCCTTGATAAACACCACCAGCTCGAGACAGACTTGGCGAGCGTGAATGCCGGGACCTCGGCTGGGAAGTTCAAACTGAACGTGTTTCTCTGAGCTGCTTGGGGAGACGCGGTAGGGCGCCCCAAACTGCCGTGGCGAGATGCGGGAAAGCCCCGAACACTGGGCACCAGAGATGCTCTGCCCGGGGAGGGGGCTTGGCTGGGTCCGAGCGCCCTGGGGGTTGAGCTGATCCCTCCCGCCTCCTGAACCGGCACAGCTTGCCAGCAACTCCCATCGGAAATTGGCTTTTTAGCAGCGGCAACACGGGGCAGTCTCGGGTCTTGCGCATATCGGTCAGGCTATGCAGCCTAGGCCCTCAGTGGCCTGCACTCCGCGGCCGAGGCCACGTGAGGAGCACAGAGGAGCGGAGCATCCCACTCCCTCCCCCAGACCCGGAGAACACGTGGAAACAGAAGTGGCGGGGAGTGGCAGATAACGAGCATAGTGCAAAAAACTGGCACTTTGGAACCTTCCTGCCTGCAGGGACTCTGAAAACTTGTGAGCTATCTGTGCTTGCGACTGGATCACCAAGTGGGGGACGAGATCCATCCCTATACCTGCAGGGAACCCTGGGAGAGCGGGGGAGCGGTCTTACACACCTCACCCAGGTCTCTCGGTGGGGAGTAGCTCACCCGAGAAACCAGCATCTGAACCAGCATCTGAACAGCCTTTTAAGTGGAACTCTCAGCAGAAAGCTTAAGGGACATTCTCCGGAAGACAAGGAGTCACTGGAGCAGCCTCTGCAGCAGACCTTTGCCTGGTGAACTGCCTGGGTAATTTATTGCTCAATATTTTGAATCTCATACCCAAAAATGGGAAGACAGAAGAACAAAATTCAGTCTCAGAACTCAATTCCACCCAAAAAGTCCTGAATGTGAGGTTACAGGGGAACTAGGAAGCCACATACCTGCAAGTTATGAAACGATTACACCGAAATTAAACAACTCCAACAGGCCATAAAAGTGCTTAAAGCAGAAATAAGCCACATACCTGCAATGATCTCTCAGACAAAAAATGAACTGAAAACTAAAATGGAAGAAATTTTCCATACACATTGAGAAGAAATAGATAAAAGATTAGGAGAAAATAGGAAACAAATGGAAACGTTACAAGAGCAATTTAGGAATGAATTACCAAGAATGAAACAGTTCCAAAGAGAATGCGAGGATTTGAAAACTTCCACGGAAAGCTTGCAAAACCGCTTAAATGAAACCGAAGAAAGAATTTCAGACCTTGAAGACAGCATAGCAGATTATGAGTGTGAAAGGAAGGATCTCATAAAATTATAAAAGACCCAAGAAAAATCAATCCAACAGCTGCAAGATGAGGCAAAACGGAATACTATTCAAGTAATAGGAGTGAGTGAAACAGCAGGAGACCATACAAACAATATACAAAGAATATTTGCTGAAATAATAGCAGAAAATGTCCCAGAAAGGTAAAAGATACTGAGGTACAGTTAATCGAGGCATATAGAACCCCAACGATCCATAGCCCAAAGAAAAACACACACAGACATATAATAGTCAAGATCCCAGATATCCAGCAAAAGAACACAATATTAAAAGCTGCTAGAGAAATGAAACAGATCACCTATAAAGGAAAGCCCATCAGAATCACAGCAGACTTCTCAACGGAAACCATGAAATCAAGAAGAGCTTGGAGTGAGATATTACAGATTCAGAGACAAAACAACTTCCAACCCAGACTGATGTATCATGCAAAACTATCCCTCAAATTCAATGGAGAAATAAAATAATTCCATGACAAAAAACAACTGAAGAACTTCATGAGTGCCAAACAGGCATTGCAAAAAGCACTAAAAGATATTCTAGACAGAGAAAAAAGAGACCACAATCCCAAGAACAACGATAGAAATAACTCCCTAAACAGAACAAGTAATTAAACAGTCAGCAAAAGAGGAAAAAAACAAGTTAATAACATGACTAGAATAAGCCAACATATAACCATTATAACCATTAATGTAAATGGCCTCAAATCACAAGTCAAAATGAAAAGATTGAAAGAGTGGATTAAGGAACACAATCCAAAGATAAGCTGTAACTGGAAGATGCAACCACAACAAAAAACCCACTCAGCTACCTAATATTTGACAAAGGGGTCAAACAAACCCACTGGAAAAAAGAAGGCCTGTTTAATAAATGGTGCTGGAAAAGCTGGCTTGCCTCTTGCTGAAAACTGAAAATACACCCCAGTCTATCACCATGCACCAAACTCAGGTCAAAATGGATCACAGACCTCAATATTAAAACAGAAACTCTAAATCTATTGGAAGAGAAAGTCGGTAAAAATCGTGAGGACATAGGAGTACGCAGACAGATCATGAACAAAAATGAAGCTGCTAGGGAAACACTTCAAAGAATCGATAATTGGGACCTCATCCTACTGAAAAGTTTTTGTACATCTAAAGAAATCACTAGCAAAGTAAAAAGAAAACCCACAAATTGGGAAAAAATCCTAGCTGGCTGTCCCTCAGACAAAGGTCTTCTATCTAGAACATACAAAGAATTAAAAAACATGTACCTGTCCAAATTCAAAGACCCAATCCAGAAATGGGCATCTGA